>QRDG01000433.1:451119-503980 GCA_012064385.1 Puccinellia tenuiflora | reverse complement strand
TCTCGAGAGTTTAAGGACATGAATTTTCTCACCAATTCCATCTGTTGTATAGGAGATGGAATATTCCAGGAACAAGTAAACCAGAAAAATGTTTCTCTCTTATCAACCACCGTTTCATGACTTTTCTTTTTCTTCTGTAGTGCAACAGAAATAGTTTCATATAAGAAACCATTGTACATAGAGTTTTTTCGCACCAAAGTTTTGAAATCATCACATAAGGTCAATGAATGAAAAGGGTGCAAATGTGAATGTCTTCAACTTGTCTCTGTAATTTGCTTGTGACAAAAAAAGTTTGACAACAACATTTTCTCAACGATATGTCTTCTTACAAAAAGAAAAATTTGACAACACTTGTCTATGTAATATGCAAGCAAATATCCGGTGGAAATCAACTTTTGGTAGAAACCAGTGAAAACCATGAAAAAAATCATGTTTAGAAGTTCTAAAAAAATCTTAATAAAATTGCATTACATTGAGAACGTATAGTTCTATAGACATGGTCCCTCCCAGGAACAAAAGCATGGAACCAAACCATAGCTTGCCAAATGTTTTTAGGACAACTATTAGTCCCCAGGATACTACCCATAGCACCCCACACCAGGCGGGGCACGTTATCATTCGTCTTGTTAGTATGAGTGAATTCCCTCGGTATGATCATTCTTTCATCAATTTTTTCCTCATTTCTTCTCTAGTCTGAGCCTAACACACTATTCTAGCTATCCATGGGTGTGGCTCTTAATACCTGATGACCAATCGAATCTACGGCACCATCGAATTTCAAAGTTTAACTATGAAAACTTTTGTTTTTCATCGTGCAAGCCCTTTTCGAATTGCTAAACGCAATTTTGTTCAGGGCGACCTCTCCGTGAGCGAGTACTGCCACAAGTTCGAGGGCATGGTTGATGCCCTAGCTGATCTAGGATCTCCGGTCGACGACCGGATCCTCGTCCTCAACAACCTGCGAGGGCTGAATCAGCGCTTCGAGCATCTCGGCGCCATCATCCGCCGCTACTCGCCGTTCCTGTCCTTCCTCAAGGTCCGGGACGATCTTCTGCTAGAGGAGATCCATCTGGGCACCTCCGATTCAGAGACGACCCCGACGGCGCTCTACTCCAACAGCACGCCGTCGGCCCCGAAGCTGCCCTCCTCTTCGTCATCTCGTCCGCCCGGCTCCAACACTGGGAACGGTGCTGGCAACACCAACTCCGGCAATGGCCGGAACAAGGGCAACAAAAGCCGCACCAGCAGCAATGGCGGTGGCAACGGTGGCCGCAATGGCGGCAACGGCGGGCGCGGCGGTTCCACCAGCACACCCGCCACGCCCCCTCCTGGCGCCGGGGGCAACGAAGGCAAAGGGACGGTACCATGGCCGACGTACTTCAACCATTGGCAGGGGCACATCGCCATGTACCCTGGCCCGGTGCCGCCCGGACAGCAGCGCCCTCAGGCGTTCATGGCGGCGCCTGGCTTCTACATCCCTCCAGGACAAGTTGCTGGACAGCAACCTCTGTTCCAGCAGGCTGCTCCTGCGCCCGCCCCTTGCTGGGCTCCCTGGAATGGCATCGGGTGGGATCAGCAATCCCTCGCCAATTCCTTCAGCACTATGACGCTTCAACAGCCTAATACCGCAATACATGACTGGGTTGCTGACTCCGAAGCTTCACACCACACCACTCCATCAGCTGGTAAAATCTGCACTTTCCGTCCTTTGAACTCTGCTACTCCTTCTTCGATCATTGTTGGTAATGGGTCCACTCTTCCGGTTACCTCAGTAGGTGACTCGGTTATTCCTGGCCCATTTTAGCTTAACAATAGTCTGTTGGCTCCTAACATGGTTCAAAGTCTTCTTTCTGTCCGTCGTTTTACCACTGATAATTGGTGTTCCATGGAGTTTGACCCTTTTGGTTTATCTGTGAAGGATCTTACAACCAGGAACGTGATCGCCAGGTCGAATAGCACTGGTCCCTTGTACACGCTGCGGCTGCCAGGATCTCTCTCCCGCCGCAGCTCCCTACCATGCGCCATGTTTGCGGTTGCTGCCCCTCGTGTTTTGGCTGCTGTCGCCCCATCTACCTGGCATCGCCGTCTTGGCCACCCTGGTCCTGACGCAGTGTCTAGCTTGTTGAAGTCATCTTTCATTTCTTGTACTAGCAATAAACATGATTTGTGTCATGCTTGTCAGTTCGGCAAACACACCAGGTTGCCCTTTCAGTCTTCGTCAAGTCGTACTATTCGTGCCTTTGATTTATTGCATCTTGATCTTTGGACCTCTCCGATTGTGAGTGTGTCAGGTTATAAGTATTATCTAGTCCTTCTTGATGATTTTACTCATTATCTCTGGACTTTTTCTTTGAAGCTTAAATCTGATACTTTCACTACCTTGTCAATTTTTTTGCTTATGTCACTACTCAGTTCAGCAGCACTGTCAAGGCAATTCAATGCGACAATGGCCGTGAATTTGATAATTCTTCTACACGGACCTTTTTGCTCTCCAAAGGCACCCAGCTGCGAATGTCCTGTCCTTACACGTCTCCCTAGAACGGTAAAGCCGAGCGTATCATTCGTTCCATCAATAATGTCATTCGCTCGTTGCTGATCCAGGCTTCTCTTCTTGGGCGGTATTGGGCTCAAGGACTCCACACTGCAACCTACCTGCTGAACCGTCTCCCCACGAAGATGATCGGTGCTACATGTCCTCACGTGGCTTTGTTTGGTTCAGCACCTTCGTATGGCCACCTGCATGTTTTCGGCTGCACGTGTTATCCTAACATTGCCGCCACTGCTCCGCACAAGCTTGCCCCTCGATCCACCCGGTGTGTCTTCCTCGGCTATTCCTCCGATCACAAAGGCTACCGGTGTCTTGATCTTTCTTCCAATCATGTGATTGTCTCCCGCCATGTGGTGTTTGACGAGGACAGCTTCCCGTTTGCTGCCTCGTCCGATCTAACTAACATGGATTTTTTATGTGAGACAGATTCCTCGGTGTCCATCATTGGGCGCCGACTACAGCTCGTACCACCCCGCCGGCTAACTTGCCTGCGCCCGTGGTACCTCCTGGGTTCGAGCACTCCGCTCTACCCCTGCCTGCGCCGGTGGTCCCCCCTGGCTTCCAGCCACGGGCCGCGCCGACACCACCGACCGCGCCACGCGCGGCTCCTGGAACAGCCACGCTGTCCTTCGCGCCCTCTGGGGCGCCTCCTGCTGTGCCATGCGCGGCTCCTGCACCAGCTGCCGCGCCACGCGCGGCCCCGATGGCACGCGTCTGGCCGATGTCGCCGATCGTCTACACTCGCCGTCCGCGCTCGCCTGCTGTTCCAGCTGCCCTGGGCCCTGCGCCTGCGCCGCCGGTGCACCAACCTACCGGATCTGTCCCTGGGACGCCCCCGGTGAACCGTCATCCGATGGTCACGCGGGCTACGGCCGGGTTCAGGATGCCTCTTGACCCCCTTGCCCTGGCCACTGCACCACTTTTTGGGCATCACTGTCGAGAGGCGTCCCGACGGGTTGTTTTTCTTCACCAGCGCACCTACACGCTGGATGTCATCTAGCGGGCTGCCATGGCTGACTGCAAGCCGTGTACTACTCCGGTCGATCTTCAAGCGAAGCTTGCTGCCGACTCAGGGCCTCCTGTTCAGGACGCCTCCCAGTTCCGCAGCATCGCGGGTGCTCTTCAGTACGTGACGTTCACCCGGCCAGACATCGCCTATGCCGTCCAGCAGATCTGTCTCCACATGCACGATCCTCGGGAGCCTCATCTGAAGGCCATGAAGCGCATTCTGCGCTATCTTCAGGGCACGCCCGACTACGGTCTTCGTCTCCGCCGCTCGACCTGCTCCGACCTCGTCGTCTACACTGATGCTGACTGGGCAGGTTTCCCGGACACTCGCCGCTCAACGTCAGGTTATGCGGTGTTCCTGGGCGATAACCTGGTGTCCTAGTCTGCAAAGCGACAAACGGTTGTCTCCCGCTCCAGCGCCGAGGCTGAATACCGTGTTGTCGCCAATGGTGTGGCCGAGGCGACTTGGCTACGCCAGCTACTTCACGAGCTCCATCGCCCACCGTCCAAGTGCACTCTTGTCTACTGCGACAACATTAGCTCCGTCTACCTCTCCACCAACCCCGTTCAGCATCAACGAACCAAGCATGTGGAGATTGATCTTCACTTCGTCCGAGAGAAGGTCGCCATAGGGCAAGTCCGCGTCCTCCATGTCCCGACGACATCACAGTTCGCCGACATCTTCATGAAGGGCCTCCCCTCCTTGGTGTTTCATGAGTTTAGATCTAGTCTCAAAATTTGCAGTGGCTAAGTTGTGACTGCGGGGGGGTGTTAGAAGTAGATTGTGTACATTGTATACATGGGCTGGACTGTCTTCTGCGTATGCACAGCCCAGCCCACCTAGGGTGGTGCGCCGCCCCTCCCCTGCGCCCACCAGGGGCGCTGCACCCCCTCTGGAGGGTTTTCCCCCCTGACCGCACCCTGCTGCCTAGGGTTTTCCCCTCCCCTGCTGCCTATATATGTAACACCCTGTTTCATATACGAGATCATTGATTTCCAGCGACACATACCATTGTCTAACAAAGAACAATGCACCAATCAAAAGAAAAGCTTTAAAAGAGCGCACTAAAGGAAGGGCTCGATTCTATAGTCACGGAAACGCAACAAACGCTGAAAAGAAAACTATCGAGAGATGATTATCAAACAACGAGAGACTATGTGCTTCATATATTTTAATCAGAAAATCATGTGTAAAGGTTATTTCAGAGAAATGCCCTCTTTGGAGTTAATCAAGTTATATTTGATCATTGAAAACACGATAGACTTAATCATATTTTATTTGTAAAAGTCAAGTACAAGTTATGCCATATTAACAATTAACTTTAAAACACAAAGCATGTAAAAGACATCTAATCGCATAACTTTGTGCTGCGTGTTCAACTAAACATATTAATATTGAAAAGATGGTTATAATATCATTAGGCACATTAACTTTATTATAAAAACCGATGTAAAAGCCTAATCAACTTTTATTTAGGAAAGTTCATTTAATGCTGAACATTAAGCAAGATTAACATTTATTATGAAAAGCCGATGTATAAACCTTAATCAAGTTTTATTAAGAAAAGGCATTCATCTAAACATTAATCAAATTAACGTTGATCAAGAAAAACGGTGTATAACACTATATAGCTTTTATTTAGCAAAGACATGTTTACTAGGCATTAACAAAATTAATATTATATCAATTTTCAGAATGCATGATGAAAACTCACCAGTAACGTGCAATTTATTTTACCATGAACCTAGCGCAACTTGAACGGATTAAAACGGAGCTAAAAAAAAGGATTTATGGGTTAAACAAGCCTGAAAGGACCTAGATGTGATTAACTACAGATCTGGAGGACTAGCAGAAAAGATTCCCGAGACACATAGAATAGTGCTCGCGAATAGATCTAAGATTAGGGTTATATCTATAAAAGATGTCGGGTTGGATCAAGATGCAGGAACCTAATAGATCTAGGGGTTTTTCTAGGAAACTTGCAAGACACATAAACTGATCTAAGGATTACAGAAAACTCCAGGGACCTAACCGCAAAACAGGGAGGTCTTCTTCCACCTCTGTCCATGGCGGACAGGAGGTCCTGGCGGCCAAATTGCTGGCGGTCAGGGGGTCTAGGAGCACGGGCGGGCGGCGCAGAGGAGAGAGGGGAGGAAGGGGAGCATGCGGGGTGGATCACCGATGGTGGCGGCTGGAATTCGAGGATGACGGCGCCGGCCGGATCGGGCTTCAAGCGACGGTGGTGCTCTGATACACCTCCGGCGACGGAAAGAGGCGCGGGAGCTTCGTCGCGGCACGGGGAAACTCCGGGCGGTCGCGGCTTGCTCCAAGGACCGACGGGTACGACGAATCGGGCGACGGCCGGCGGTGCTCCGCTCGGCTCCGCGGCTTGATGTCTATGCACGCTTCTATTGTTGTAGACAGTGTTGGGCCTCCAAGTGCAGAGGTTTGTAGAACAGCAGCAAGTTTCCCTTAAGTGAATCACCCAAGGTTTATCGAACTCAGGGAGGTAGAGGTCAAAGATATCCCTCTCAAGCAACGCTGCAATTAAGATACAAGAAGTCTCTTGTGTCCCCAACACACGCAATACACTTGTCAGGTGTATTGGTGCACTAGTTCGGCGAAGAGATATTAAAAGGTAGGTGGTATAGATGTTTGTAGATTGTGATTGCGATATGAAGTAAATATTGCAGCAAGTAAACATGCGGTAAAACAGTAAATAATCGGCGATTCGATATTCGGAAACAAGGCCTAGGGATCATACTTTCACCAGTGGCCACTCTCAACAATGCAATCATAATTGAATATAAATATAAGCACTTCATCATACTACTCTGAAAAACACTCTCTAGTTGGATAAAGAACACAAATTCATTGGGCAAGTGTGCAAAGGCACACCTCAAAGGCGTATTCCCAAGTACTAATGAACACCCCACACTGTCAACATGAGCATTCATAGGAGGTACTAACACACCACAATTCATAAGGGAGTTACACACGGTGCACACACTGCACCTTTACACCGAGGTCACAATAACTCCGAAGTTCACATTATAAAACACTCGAGTAGCATATGACATCTAGATTGCAAAGCTCATGATCACATAAAGATCATATCATAAGAGAGAGAGAGATTACACCACATAGCTACGGTAGAGCCCTCAGCCCCGAGGGAGAACTACTCCCTCCTCATCTTGGGAGTCAGCAAAGGTGTTGGTGATGGCGGTGGAGTCGATGGAGATGGTTTCCGGGGGCAATTCCCCGCTCCGGCAGGGTGCCGGAACAGAGACTTCTGTCCCCCGAACTAGGGTTTGCGATGATGGCCGCGACGGAACTCTTCGTGGATTTCTTCTCGGGTACTTAGGGTTTCTTCGCGACGGAGAATATATGGGCGAAGAGGCGGAGTCGGAGGAGGTCTGGTGGGGCCAGACACACCCCAGGCGCGGGCCCAGGGGTGGCTGCGCCTGGGCCATGTCTGCCCACCTGGCAGGCCTCCTCCAGGTGCCCTTCTGGCGTAGTCTTCGTGACGGAGAAATTGGACCCTGGGTTTTTGTCCCGTGCAATTCCGAGAATATTTGCTGTAGAACTTTCTTGAAACACAAAAATAGCAGAAAACAGGAACTGGCACTTCGGCACTGGTTAATAGGTTAGTTCCCGAAAAATGCTAAAAAGTGTATAAAAGTTCACATAAAACATGTAGGAATAACAGTAAAACAAGCATGGAGCATCAAAAATTATAGATACGTTTGCAACGTATCAGCATCCCCAAGCTTAACTCCTGCTCGTCCCGAGTAGGTAAGTGATAACAAAAATAATTTTTGAGGTGACATGCTATCACACAACCATGACCAAACAATTGTAAAAGCACATATAGCTGGGATCATAATATAACAACATAGACATGGTAGATATAACATTGCAATAAACTTAGCAACCATGCTATAACATGAAAAGTAATCAAACCAAAGACAATGTATAAAGTGCATGAAAAGTAAAGTGATTGTCTAGAGCATAGAAGAAACACAAAGTGGTATTCAGCTTGTCCATATGATAGCAAAACATAAATGCTAGGACACCTTTGAAGTTCAAGGGTGACTAGAAACAAGTAATTTGAGAACAAGTCATACCATGAATATGAATCAATCAATAAAAATCTTGGGACCATGCACATTAAACTAAGAATGACAACTATGCTCTCATAAGATAGTGCATAAAGCAAGAAAGTGGAGACTCAACATAAAAGTAAAAGAAAGGCCCTTCGCAGAGGGAAGCAGGGATTACTCATGTGCTAGAGCTTTTTATTTTGAAAGCATAGAGATTTATAAAAATTTTGAGAGAAACAATTGTGTCAACGGTAGCAATAATTCATATGGGTTATGTATAAAACTTCCTATAAGTTGCAAGCCTCATGCATCGAATACTAATAGTGCCCGCACCTTGTCCTAATTAGCTTGGACTTCCATGGATTATCACTGCATACATATGCTTTAACCAAGTGTCACAAAGGGGTACCTCCATGCCGCCTGTACAAAGTTTCAAGGAGACAGCTCACTCATGATTTCTCAATTTGGAAAAGTCTCAACCTGAACATCCATACCGGGACAACATGGAAAACAGATAATGGACTCCTCTTTTTAATGCTTTAAGCATTCAACAATAATATTATCTCGTTTGAGATTGAGGATTTAAGTGTCCAAGCTGAAACTTCCACCATGTAAGCATGGCTTTGGTTAGCGGCCCAATGTTCTTCTCTAACAATATGCATACTCCAACCTTTTCCACTCATGGTAAATCACCCTTACTTCAGACAAGACGAACATGCATAGCAACTCACATGATACTCAACAAAAATATGATGATGGTGTCCCCATGTCAGCATGGTTACCACACAACAAGCAACTTAGAAAAACTAAGATACATAAGTAACATATTCCTTACCACAATAGCTTTTTAGGCTACTTTCCCATGAGCTATATATTGCAAAAACAAGGAATAAATTTTTGAATGTTAGTTTTAAAGGTAACACATAAGAAATTTACTTTGGAGTGGCAAAGAAATACCACAAATAGGTAGATATGGTGGACACATTTGGCAAACTTGGTTTTTGGTGGTTGGATGCACGAGTAGAGCTCATACTCAGTACAAATGGAGGCTAGCAAAAGACTGGATGCGACCGACTAATGAGAGCATAAAGGCCATAATCATGCATAGCGACAAAACATATTGATCAAAGCATAAAGTGGCATAACAAGTCAAAAACTAAATGATCATAGAGGCTAAATTGACTATTTGATAGTCACAACATGGTGCAAGCATGCGCCAAGTCAACCCAAATAAAACATTTGCAGGAGAATATTTTCACCACTATAAAATGCTTTCTATACTAGAAACAATGCATGAAACTTCTAATGGCACAATAAACACTCTCAGCTATTTGAAACAAGTCATGCTACAACAATATATACTAAGCATATAATAATAATAACATCTAACATGACATGCAAAATCTATGACACAATCCAAGTAAGCTTCCGTTTGCATCACGAAACACACGAAGAATTTTCTCTACTTCCAACACCAATCAACTTATTTGAAACAACTCTCATAAATAATACACAAGAAAAATCAGAGAGCTAAACAGGTGGAACGTGTCTCTCTCCAAAACAAAAGAATGATGGGGTCCAACTTTATTGAAAAATAAAACACACAACAGAAAATAAAGATGCTCCAAGAGTAACACATATTGCATGAAGCAATAAAAATATAGCGCATTGAAAAATGACCTGGTGCTTTTGTTGATGAAGTGGGGATGCCTTGGGCATCCCGAAGCTTTGACGCTTGTACCTCTTGGATATTTCTTGGGGTGACCACGGGGGCATCCCCAAGCTTGAGCTTTTGTCCATCCTTCATCTTATTGCATCATTCTTTTCTCCCTACACTTGAAAACTTCCTTCACACAAAACTCATCACAATTCTCATTAGCAGCGTTAGTGCAATAATAATAGTAATCCAATCCACAAAGTTCAGTATGACATATGAAAAGCATGTAATAAGCATCAGATACTGTAGCACAACTTCAATAAAGTTCTTTGATCAAGAGAACTCAAAAAGATGGGCAAAAAGAGGCAATTGCAAAACAGTGCAAAAATCTGTCAAAACAGAACAGTTCGTAAAGATCGATTTTTAAAAAATAGTTACGCTGCTCAAATCGAAAAACTTTGAACTAACGAAAGTTCCGTAATTACCTGGGGAAGACGCTCGTAAATTGGCAGCTCAAAATGACGTTCTGGTGATTTTTAACGGAATTTCTCGTGACGTACCAGAAACAGAAAACAGAATTGCAAATTCCCCAAATAAAACTTACTCTCAATCAGAGGTTACTCTTGGCACAAAAACGAAATAAAAACTGATAAGGAGAGGTTATTAATGTAGCAATAACTTCCAAGACTCAACAAAACGAAAAAATGCAGAAATAAAACATGGGTTATCTCCCAAGAGTTCTTTCTTTATAGCCATTAAGATGGGCATGATAATTTTGATGATGCTCTCACATATATAAGAGTTGAAGCACAATAAGAGGGCATCAAGAAGCAAATATGAAACACATTTAAGTCTACCCCACTTCCTATGCAAAATATTCCTGTAGAAGAACAAATCAATGAAGCACGAAGTGGCTAGCATAGGAAAACAAAATAAGTGGAACTTCAAGAATTTCAACATAAAGAGGGGAAACTTAGTATCATTGAAATGCATATAACCATGTTTCCCTTTCTCATAATAACCTTCAGTAGCATCATTGATGAAATCCACAATATAACCATCACCTGAAACATTCTCACCTTGATCCATATGCATATAAGTATTCTTCTCATTAATAACAATGGGAGGAGGATCATCATAAAGAACTTGAACATGATAGACAGGTTGTATATTAAAGGGATAGTTTTGGGTAATCCCTCCATAACTATGACAAGTTTCATAAGGATAATTATCACTTATGTCATAACAATCTCTATAATAATTATCAAAGACTGGAGGCATAGTATAATCATAAGCAATAGAATTGTTACCTTTCAAAGTGTGCTCATTCGTAAGCATATCATCATTTTTCCTAAAAGGAGAGGTCTTAAGTATATAATCATCAGTAGCAAAAGGATTTTCAAACACCTCATCCCCAAGCTTGGAGCTTTCTATATCATCATTGGAAGAAACAATGATAGTACCAATAGTATAGCAATTATTAACATCATCATTTTCAGAATTAGTACCCCAAAGATCTCCAATATCAAAAGTAGAGTGTTTTTCCCAATCATGATCACTACTATAAGTAACAGGCATAGGTTCATCGTCAAGTTCAGAATCATAGGCAACGGCCATAATAGGAGAAACATACCTAGGGGAAATTACCTTTTCCTCTTTCTTTTTACTCTTCTTCTTCTTCTTCTTCTTCTTCTTCTTCTTCTTCTTTCCTTCTTTAGGAGGGCGAGGCTTGAAAGGAAGCTTCTCCACATAACCTGGTTTATTTTTAGAAACAATAGAAGAAACTTGGGAGGACTTCTCCCTTTCATTAATAAGAGTAAAACACATATTATCCCTGTCATATTTTGGTAAAGTCCCATCCTTTATACTATTTTGTATGTAAGTATTTGCATGGCAATTATCAACGCAATAGACATGACATCCATGCAGGACGCCATTCATATCAAGAGCACTCATATCTAACAAGGAAGTTTTTCCTGATAACTTTTCACACCCCAAAAATAATGTAAGCTCATCATGCTGATTAGGAGTGATCATGTCATCACAATAAAAACTTGAAGTACCCATTAAATACGAAATACTATCATTATGGCCTGAACATTGAAAATTGAAATGACCCACTTCAAAGCAAAGTTCGCAAATGAAAGGATAAAGGGCACAAACTTTTTTACCAAGATCATCTAGAGCCCTACTCCACTTTCTAGTTTTTTCATTCCTATGATGGATACAATACTCTTCTTCGATTTGATTCTTTTCACAAGGTCTATGAACTCCACAAAAATTAGCATGCTTATAAGAAATAGTACTTTCAGAAGTTTGAGCATGTGTATTACAATCATTAATAGCAATTTTATTTTCCACGCAAGTGTCTTTAAAAGGTTCATGATACTTGTTCCACTCCTTCTTGGGAACATCAAGATAAGAGGCAAAAGCCTTAAAATAATTTACGGCTATTTGGGAATCAAGACCATAATTAGCATTAAGCTTTTGAAAATCAGCAGTTTCAACGAAATCCTTAATGCAATCATACTCATAATTTATACCTGATTCTTTACCTTTGTCATTATCCCAATCTTCAGTATTGCTTTGAATACGGTCGAGAAGATCCCATTTATCCTCTTCTTTCATACGTGTAAATGATCCAGCGCAAGAAGCATCCAATAAATCCTTGTGTTGCCCTGAAAGCCTTGCATAAAAATTATTAATAACAATATTAATGGGAAGCTCATGAATGGGACATTTGAGCGTTAGTGACTTCAATCTCCCCCATGCTTGAGCGGTACTCTCTCCCTCATGAGGCCAGAAATTATATATTCGATTCCGATCTTTATGAATTTCACTTGGAGGATAAAACTTGGAGTAAAAGAGAGGTACGATTTCCTCCCATCCGATAGATCGGCTATTCTTCAGCAGCTCATACCATTCTGCAGCTCTACCTTTCAGCGATATGGTAAATAATTTCTTCTTAACTTGGTCCATTGAAATACCTGCACACTTGAACAACTCGCATAATTCATTAATAAAAAGTAAATGATCACCTGGATGGACAGTTCCATCTCCTGAATAGCGGTTATTCATAACACGCTCAACAATTTTCAAAGGCACTTTAAAAGGGATATTTTCAATAGAAGGATTTGAAACATCACGTATGGGAGATAAAGTATCATCGGAGCAAATTTTCTCCTCTAAAGCTGGGTAACCAAAAAGATCGTAAAAACTATTTTCCCCAAGCTTAGACTTTTCCATAGCATTACCAATAATGGTGTTCAAAGCATTCATACTAATAATATTGCTACTAGCATGCAAATGAAGTTCCATAGGTTTTTTGATTTTCTCTTCAAATACCTCATGTCCTAACTCAAGATAAATACTATAAAGCTCTCTAATTTTTTTGCTGTTTTCCATTAAGCCTAACTAGTGAAAATAAAAACAAGAAACAAAAAGACAAAATTATAGAATCTAAAGGAAATACCTTCAAGCGTTCACCTCCCCGGCAACGGCGCCAGAAAAGAGCTTGATGTCTACGCACGCTTCTATTCTTGTAGACAGTGTTGGGCCTCCAAGTGCAGAGGTTTGTAGAACAGCAGCAAGTTTCCCTTAAGTGAATCACCCAAGGTTTATCGAACTTAGGGAGGTAGAGGTCAAAGATATCCCTCTCAAGCAACCCTGCAATTAAGATACAAGAAGTCTCTTGTGTCCCCAACACACGCAATACACTTGTCAGGTGTATTGGTGCACTAGTTCGGCGAAGAGATATTAAAAGGCAGGTGGTATAGATGTTTGTAGATTGTGATTGCGATATGAAGTAAATATTGCAGCAAGTAAACATGCGGTAAAACAGTAAATAATCGGCGATTCGATATTCGGAAACAAGACCTAGGGATCATACTTTCACCAGTGGCCACTCTCAACAATGCAATCATAATTGAATATAAAATAAGCACTTCATCATACTACTCTGAAAAACACTCTCTTGTTGGATAAAGAACACAAATTCATTGGGCAAGTGTGCAAAGGCACACCTCAAAGGCGTATTCCCAAGTACTAATGAACACCCCACACTGTCAACATGAGCATTCATAGGAGGTACTAACACACCACAATTCATAAGGGAGTTACACACGGTGCACACACTGCACCTTTACACCGAGGTCACAATAACTCCGAAGTTCACATTATAAAACACTCGAGTAGCATATGACATCTAGATTGCAAAGCTCATGATCACATAAAGATCATATCATAAGAGAGAGAGATTACACCACATAGCTACGGTAGAGCCCTCAGCCCCGAGGGAGAACTACTCCCTCCTCATCATGGGAGTCAGCAAAGGTGTTGGTGATGGCGGTGGAGTCGATGGAGATGGCTTCCGGGGGCACTTCCCCGCTCCGGCAGGGTGCCAGAACAGAGACTTCTGTCCCCCGAACTAGGGTTTGCGATGACGGCCGCGACGGAACTCTTCGTGGATTTCTTCTCGGGTACTTAGGGTTTCTTCGCGACGGAGAATATATGGGCGAAGAGGCGGAGTCGGGGGAGCCCTGGTGGGGCCAGACATAGGCCAGGCGCGGGCCCTAGGCTGGCCGCGCCTGGGGTATGTCTGCCCACCTGGCAGGCCTCCTCCAGGTGCCCTTCTGGCGTAGTCTTCGTGACGGAGAAATAGGACCCTGGGTTTTTGTCCCGTGCAATTCCGAGAATATTTGCTGTAGAACTTTCCTGAAACACAAAAACAGCAGAAAATAGGAACTGGCACTTCGGCACTGGTTAATAGGTTAGTTCCCGGAAAATGCTAAAAAGTGTATAAAAGTTCACATAAAACATGTAGGAATAACAGTAAAACAAGCATGGAGCATCCAAAATTATAGATACGTTTGCAACGTATCACGGCTCCCGGCGGTGGCGCTGCGCCGAGCAGGGGCGAGGCAGGCGCGAGGGCGACGGAAGGAGCAGCTAGGGCGCCAGGGCTCGGCCTCGCCTTAAATAGGGGCGCGGTGGCGGCCGCGGCTTGGCGCGCACGCCAATGATGGCGGCCGCGGCGCTGCCGTGCGCTGCCAGGGGAGCTGCGGCAGCGGGCCCAGATGGGCCTGCGTTGGGCCGGAGCGGGTCGGGCCTACAGGCTCGGCCCGATAGAAAAGGATAGGTTTGTATTTTTCTGAATTTATTTTCAGTGCGAAAACAATTCCAGAAAATGTTTTAGAGGCACGAAAAATATCCAGAAAATTCTCAAAATTCCAGGAAAAATCCCAGAGATAGATTGGGACACAAGGAATCCAAATAAAGTATTTGGAGATCATGAAAAGGATTTTAGAGCCTTCTAATAAATATAATTAGCTTAAGGAAAGTGAGAATAAATTCAGAAAAGGCCGGAAAATTCTCAGAGAGATTTGGTCAGCATCTAAACACATTTTAAAATCTTTTTCACTCATGAACACCAAGATGCATCGGCATGAATGCAACACACATTGAACCCTTTTATTTAATTAAAAACAAACAAAGGCATTTTTTCCTACACTATATTTCCTGTAAAGAAAATATATGTTGAAATTTTTTTAAAACTTATGGGAAAATCGTTGTTTAATTATTCTTTCTAATCACATCCTGAAATTCAAAAATTTCAGGGTGTGACAATTTGAAACAAACATCAGCCAAGTTGTATGTTACCTTCTGGCTGTGCGAAATATGCCCTATAGCTGGACAACAGATAAAGTTTCATCAGCAAGAAGCAAGCTAAACAGATAGTCCACACAATGCAGAAAGCGCACTGCAATTACCTGTAATAGATGCTTGCCCACCAAGGTCTTCATAGAGTGCTTCGACAAAGTCCTTATAAAAAGGCAGCAATACCTACAAAACAGAAACTGGTTACATTCATGAGTATTTCAACATAGGAACCCCTCTTAAATCCTCAGTGCACCGAAACTGGTTACATTCATGAGTATTTCAATATAGGAACCCCTCTTAAATCGTCAGTGCACCGCGGACCTGGATTTCCAGGAATAACCAGCACATGGAGGGATGGCTCCTTGGACCTGTAATTCTGTAGCAAAGCTGCAGGGAATCGCGACACTGGTAAGAACTAAGAACGCCTATAAGCATCAAAATTCAGTAATTCTCTCAACTTAAACACCACGGTTGTGTCATTGTCTAAAAAACACCCGGGACTTGAGGTGAATGTAATGCGGGTACCTAGACACGGCCTGCTCTCTCGGGAACGGCGTGAGCCTCGCTTTCTCCATGGATACAGTGCCTGGGCTTGACCTCGCGCCGTACACCGATCTAAACAACCTGTAGGCGAGCGAAACGTCACGGGCGCCAACAAAATTACTGCAAAACGGTGAAGGATGATACAGAAGCAATCAGCTCGAACCAACCTGAGTGCTGCACAAATCAACGGTGCACCGGAGGAAGCCTGAAGGCGATTTGGTACGGGAGGCAGAGACTGGTGGTGATTCCAAGGGTCGAGATGCTTACCCATCCAATTGCCTGCCGATTGAATCCGGGACGGGGAGGAAGAGGAACAAGTAACTGGGGATGCGCGGGCGCAGAGAGCGTCGGGGAGTGGAGAGACCAACGCCGGCCGGCGGCACACCGGGGAGTGGAGAGATCAACGCCGGCCGGCGGCACAGCGAGAGTGGCAGGCGGTGGAGTGTCAGCTGCCTTTCCAATCGGATCGGGAGGACACCACCAGACCTTTCCAATCGGATCGGGAGGACACCACCAGACGAGAGTAGACAGCTCACGGGGCGCTACGAACAAAATTGAGGTCCTCTATTGTGGAGTAGAAATGTAGATTTTTTGAAAAATCAAGAAATGTAGATTTGACATGTGAAAATATTGCAAAAGGTCGACAAAGATTTGAAACTCGAATCAAAGTGAGGTGTCAGCAGAGCAGATGAAACGAGAAGAGCTACTTCAAAACAACGAGCTCAAACACCACAGGAGCTAGCATGCTAGGATAGCACTTCTGAATGAAACACTGGTTGGTTATTACAAGTTCAGACATTCAGACAACCAAAAACAAGTTCTGAACAAATCAACATAATTGGGACAGAGCTCTCTCTGCAGTTGACCTCTTTGCAGTTGGGTCACTGAGACGTGAGCCCAGGATGAGCCAACTGCAGAAAGCCAGCTTCAGAGGATATGCTTCCCATAATTGAACAAAAATCAACATGCCATGTGAAGTTATGGGAACGGTGGCCTAGAAGCTTGCGCGGCTTGGGGAGGACCAGGAGCTTCCGCGACTTGAGCCGGAGCATCAGGAGCTTGCCTGACTTGACCAGGAGCCATGGCATGGTGATACTGGCTATGATGGCCTACACCTTGAACAAGAGCAAAACATATGTTGAACTAAACAAAGACCGGAGCGGCCATGGAGATTATTCTACATTGAAATTGGGAACACAAAATACAGCTAAAACTTAAAACCTAGGTGTACAAATGAACTTCACTGAAATTCCCAGTTGTTCGTGGCCTCTTTAAATCATTTCATGGATTTCCTCGATGGGCAGTATCCTGAAGCCTCAAGCGCTTCATGCCTGCCAAAAGTAACAAATTCTTAGGACTCGATAGCAACATTTGAAGTAGTTTTCCACAGTTAGTAGCATGGTGTGATAATAAACAATGTTAGGGACCAAAGGTGTGGTTAGAAGTAAGCACGGTGTTGTTCTGGTTCTCAACTTCTTCTAAAATAACAGATGAACGGTGGGCAAGCTCTGAACCCAGTGGAACATCACTGAGTAACACATTCAGAATCACATAGGGAAAAGTATCAGGTGTTGCTGTATTCTGCAGAGCAGCATTCACAAACAAATACTTCAGAGCATCCAAAAACTGGTCAATGATCAGAGAAGCATATGTGGCTCGTTCTATTTCATCTGCAGGCATAATGGCGCGGGTATAAACTTGTCTCATCATCCATCCTAGAAAAGTCATGAAATCAGGCAGGCTAGGGACCATTAAATTCTGCTCAATACCCCCGGCACGAACAAATATCAGATTTGAAGTGGCATCACCAGTCATAAGGTCCATCGCTGCACGCTCTACATCCTGAACGTGTTCATTCCAAGCCTCCAAAGCATCATCCGAAGAGTTATCAGAGTCTGCCACTCCATCCATCATGGAAGGGCCCTCATATTCATATAGCTGACGCATGCTGACGCCACGGTAAACAGGAGGAGTCACAGGCCAGTTGCCCCAGCCATCTGCCCTGTTCTGGTGTTGTGCCTGAGTGCCATTCCAACGATCCTCTGCATGCTGCTGATTAAATTGTTCAACTGCCAGATGGTGTTCTTGCATAGCTGTTAAGTAGGGCAACTCATAAGGGTGAGGAGATGCGTTCATGGGTGGAGCAGGTTCTTCTGTGTCGATTAAGCCCGGGCGCGTGTGCCTGCCATTCAGAATATATACCGGTACAAACCAAGACATGCCATGGCCCGGTAAAGTAATAACCCTAGTCACCAACAGGCTACAAGGAACCAGGCGTGTTTGCTTCAATAAAACCCTCACAAGGACCCTCGACTTGCTCTCCTGAGCACGATGCCATAAAATGAGTTTGCCAAAAAGAGAAACAACTTTGTTGATGTAGTGTTCAGTGAGGTAGTCAGGGGGGAAAGCTAAGAACTGGATCCAAGCTTCGTACTCAAAAACAGGCAGTCGCATATTAATCCCTTCATCATGACGGACAAAAGAGTAAGTAGTATCATCATCTAAAGGATGGGGACTTTCTCGGACCATCAGATCTCTAATCTCAGCAGAGGTAAAGGTGACAAATCCCACTACCAGAGCGGAAATCTCAGCATCAGTGATAATAGTGCTATTATGCTCAGTATTGACTAACTCAACGATCATATCCAGCATGCCCCGACGCTCATTGTCCTGGATAGGGGGGTTTACCGTCAAGATGGCGCACTCTTCATGGGAGAGCGGAGGTTCCCCGACCACCAGCATGCATATCTGGATCCTGTCGGCCGGGCCTGGATCAATGCCCACGTGAGCCGAGACGAAGGGGAACGGGCGCACCGGGAAATTCGCCATAGGCGAGCTCAAGAGAGAGGCGGTAGCGTCTAGATCAAAAAGCTTAGGAGAAGAGGTGGCTAGAGTTCTGTCCCCTGGAACAGGGCAGGTAAAAGGGGGGTGGAAGCGCAGGGGGAAGGGGAGGGCTCTAACAACGGAACTGTAGCGGGAGCCGAATCGGTAGGATCTGATAATTCCATAGCGGGAAGGAAAGATCCTTTCTTCACCCAAATTTTGCGTTGTTTGCATTCATTGTCCAGATGACCCACTCCATTGCATAGGTGGCAACGGATATTTGGGCAAAGTTCAATCTCATGCCCCGAATTGTGGCAATAATGGCATCTTTTTATTAGTGGGCATTTCCTCGCAATATGTCCCCAACCAAAATAGTCTAGGCATTTGACATTATTTTTGCAGTTGCGTTTCATATGATCAAGTTCTAGGCAACGAAAGCAGCAGCTAAGTGGGCCTGAGAGAGATGGGTCGAGGAGGGGGGCAAGAATACCTTGATTATGAAGACCACCAGGTCTATCAGGCACAACTGCAGGATCAAAGGTTTGCTTCACAATATCATTTTCACTCGACGGCCCAGGTAAGATTCACAGATAGAGCCCAGCAGAATGCAGTCGCGACAAACATTCGGGCAATTTCCAAACAGATGACCCAGCTGCTTGCAACGAGAGCATCTGTTAAGGATTTCAAAAACCAAATCTTTGGGCGGAATCGCCGGAATATTTAAAGCATCCATAATCTCCTTCTCAGAATACCATGATTGACGAAGTTCCTCAAGATCCAGCAGCATAGCAGATGGCAAGGACAGACACATCTTTCGGAGAAACCGCTCATTAAAGAAACATACATGATGATTAGCATCGAAGGCAGGAATCACGGGAGCAATAACTGATCCAAAAAGGATCTCAGACGGACTACCGTTGGTTATCACCGGAATATCACCCAGCGGGAGATCAATCTTCTCGAACGAACCGAATTTTAGCATAGGAGGGATATGATCAACGGGCGTAGTAGCCTGACTGTTGTGAACCACAGACGGAGCCGAAAATCCAAACTTAGCAAGCTCCAACGAAGAGGAGCGATCATCAGCACTCTTCTTCAGAAAATGAAGGTTACTTTTGTTAGGATCTCTGGGAACCTCTAAAATCTCCGAGGAAGAATACCAGGCAGCATCTGACGGGTGAAAGAACCCTGAAACGGACGGATGGGTACCACGGAATAAAGTGAAATGACAGACAAAGTCTGGCCAAACCCGATCACGAAGTCCATAGATGAAGTGTCCCACACGGTTAGAAGCCACAGAAAACCGAAAATGTCGATCTGATAATTTGAAAACTTTGAAACCCAAATGATCGCCACCAATGCAAGATTACAGAGCAATACCAACAGATTCTTCATTCAAAGGGAAAGAGGCCGAGGAGAAAGAGACCACTAGAAAGAATTCCTTGGAACCGGAGGAGGGGGAGAAATGCACTGAGGAGCCGAACCGTCGGCGAACCTGAGCCTCGACCGCCAGGCCGGGGGAGAAATCCCAGTGAAGGAGAGCCTCCATGGATCTGAGTTAGGCGCCATATCTAGGAGATTTGGTGGTGGAGGAGGTGGAGAGGGTGGGGAGAGGAGACGCCATGACCCTACTCAATACAAAGTTTTCAATTGCCCAATTATAATTTGTTTACCCGTCATGTTTGCATTTTATCTTCAAGAGAGACACCACTAGTGAACTTATGGCCCCCGGTCCATCTTTTTACATTGATTACAACATTGTTTACTTGCTTTCCACCATCACTTGCTTGCTGGTCCGTTTTCATAATTTGATCTTTTCAATATAAGATTTAATCCCTTTGTGTTCAGCAGACCGAGAAGATTGACAATCTTTCTAGCCGTTGGGGCAAAGGGAATGGTTTGAGTGTGTGCAGGTCCGCACCTACAAGCACCTTGTTGGAGACCTTCGAGTCCTGCTGGTTCGATAACCTTGGTTCTTAACTGATGGAAGACTTACTGCTAGCAACATCTGACGCCTTCTTCTTGGGGCGACCACCGACGATAATCACTGGTTCATTTGTAGCCATCAGGTAATCACCACTCCTCTTACAGTGTCGACTATGAGTATACTCTCGTGGTCACCTTCGCTGTTGTTTGAGCCTTTCTTTTTGACCTTCCAAGCCCCCATCATTATTCTCTTTGCCATAACCTCACTGTGCCAAAACTGAGTCTCGTGTGCACTAGTTGAGTAGACTTTGAAATAGTTGACGGGTGAAGTAAGTGAATTAGGTCACTTGACTGGATCTTGACTATTTCATGAATGATTATTTGATGCTTGTAGAAGGATTGATGCTTCACATTGGAGATATAATTTGCACTTCTTCTTTCTTAACCTTATTTACGGTTTCATGTCTCCAACACACTTATTCATGAAAGGTTTCCAGCTTGGTGACTCGTATGTGTTAACTATTATTTGCTTGATATCAACTATAGACGATTGTTTTTGGATCACTTTATTTCATGTCATGTGCTTTACATTACTATCTGATCAAGATTATGTTGGCGGCATGTTCCCTTCAAAAATTATTTGGTTATCATTTACCTACTCAGGGACGAGCAAGAATTAAGCTTGGGGACGATGATACCTGTCAAAGGTATCTATAATTTTTGAATGTTCCATGCTTGTTTTACACCATTGTTACATGTTTCAACCATCTTTTTATGGAATTTTATTGAACTAACCTATTAACAAGATGCCCAATTGTCGGGACCCCGGACTAGCTGTCCGAAGTACCCTTATGCCTACAACATCAGCGATCCCATGATCAGTGTGTCGCTGAGCACAATCAAACTGATATCAAAAGACATCCATAAATACCGAATAAATATACTTACTTGATTGAAGTCATAAGCTTCAACAGGTACTTGCAGCGGAATCATCACACAACGTGGAGCCCAAGTCATTTGCCATAACCCTACAGGCAGCTGACTGGGAAGCGCCCTAGTTCGCATTGACGTCAGTGAGTCCTGCTTCTTCGAACAACTCCTCTTCTAAAATCTGGCTAAGACAATAGCTTTGCACATAGGTCCTAGGACGGCCTTCCAACTGTCCATAATCGAGGACTCGGCTATTCGAATAGTTTTACACTCTGCAGAGGTTGCACACTTTACCCACACCATCCAGAAGACTCGTCATGTGGGCAACATCCTGTCATACAAGGTGTATTTCACGACGGGCTCCTGACCATAGCCGTTCACTTGTTCATCCTAGTATAGGACCCTGCCCTTGTGAACATTCCGCCGACACCCAGTCGCGGTCTCCCGTCGGAGCCCTGAGTGTGAGGACTCACAGTTTTCCCCGGCGGTGTTTACGACAATCCTCCTATCCTCCACTATGTTGGAGGACCCAGGTCAGGGGGATCACCGGACCAGCCCCTCATGAAATGGAGCATCTCCGCTGTTGAGGTATCCCATACTAAGACAAACAAATTACTTAGCTAAGCCCCTTTCCCATATGGAGGGTAATGTGGTCGCACAGGGTATGGTTGGTCGACGTAAGTACTAAGACACAATGTGCATTTTCTCAAAATCTCCATACTCCATTCTTACTCCATTTCCAAAGCTAATCATTTAGCAACATCTTGGGTAAAACATGATTTCACCCAAGGATTTTCATAAAGAGGATTTTTGAATAAAACTTTGATTTTTTTCCCAAACCAGAATTTCTCTAACTAAACCCTTCGATGTATGAGGGGCAAAATAGTTTTTCATATACTCTTGAAAACGTTTTCAAAATCATTTCCAATTTTCATAGCAAAATACTTTTAACCAAAACTTGGGTAGATCGTAATCTCACCCGAAGATTTTTATAGAAGGCTTTTGAGTAAAAACAAATATGTCCCCATTTAGAAACTACTACCTACTACTAACACCTCCATATGGGGTGTCTCAATAATATACTTGTATTTTGGAAAAAGGGGTTTACAAAATCATAGCCTTAGTGGCATACACCACATAAAAACATTTCATGCATCTTAACATAAGTAAGCATGCTTATTAAAAATAATAGGACAAAGGGGTATGATCAAATGGATGGCTTTCCTTGGTCAGCAACTTGTCCCTGGTCTTGATACTCTTGATCAATAAAAGATAATAATAATATTCCTTTCCCTTCGGGATAAGATCCTCTCCGATGTCGCAATCATCTAAACGCCGTAAAGGAAAAGGGCACACAATCAAACAACCATTCACCAAATCATCACAAAACTATGATCTTAGCAACAACAGCAAGTTCTAACATAAGGAGGTTAACACAATTGGATTTGGTAAATTATAATTTGTAATTATTTTATTATAATTTTATTGGGCAGAAGGGGGCTAGGTCACGAATTAAGTCACGATGTAATTTCTGTTTAACAGAAAAATATGCCCTTTTAGGGACAACCAATATTGGTAGTTTAGGAGCTAGCAGAATTGGATTCGGCCCTATTGAGTTATTAGATTTACAGAAACAATTGATCTAGCACAGAAGGTGATTAACACAAGATTTAAGGACTACTCTTTCTCTGTTTATTAGAAAATTGTGATAATTTAAGGGTAGCTAGAGTTTCTCATTACTAAGCTAACAAAAATTGGATTCAACCCATTTGGTCATTTAGAGCATCAGAAACAAACAAGTTTAGATATTAAACCTTCTGTTGAAAACAACCTACCATTTGATTAATATTAACTCAAATAATGTGGGACAAGTGCGGTTGGATAGATAATTTAACAAGCTACCAGTACACAAAATTTCATAATTTTTGAATGTACCAAACTCTAGTTATTTAATTTCTAAGATAGGTCCAGATTTGAAATAATTTGAATGAACTAATTAAATGTAACGGGCCGGGGTGGAATCAGACTTATCGGGCCGGCCCACGGGATTTTTCCCGCGCATGAAAAGTTCAAATCCCGGACGGGTGGGTCCCGTTCGTCAGTGGCTCAATCAATTCTGAAGGGGTACGCGACCGTGGGATCAGATCTGGAGGGCCAGGATTAGAAGCGGTCATGCGGGCATGCGGCCGTTGATCCAGAGATCGACGGCTCTAGGCAGCCCGACACCGGTGACCTAGAAACGGTGGCACCGCCGCGACCTAGACGATGGAGGGAGACTCGGCGGCTCACCTAGAGGGTGCTGGAGGTGACGGCGGTGATGCGGATCGGTCGCGAAGGCTCGGGGTAGGTGGCTGGCTGAGCGGTGCGTGCTGGGGTCGTCTGAGCCGTCGGTGGCGGAGACTCGTCGGTCACGGACCGAATCTCCTCCGGCGAGCTCCAAGCGGAGGACCTGGGCACGGGAAACAACGGCGAGGTGAGCGGCTGGTGCGGGAGGAAAGATTAGAGAGGTGAGAGGCAGAGATCAAGAGAGGGCAGCGTGGCCGTGCTGCTGTGGCGACCTCGGACGGTGTCGAGCAAGAGGAGCCCGACCTCCTCGGCCAGAGGCAACGGAGGCGACGCTTCCGCTCTCCTGGTGATGCAGTGGGGTGGAGTGAGGTGAGGGTGAGTGAGTGAAGGGGTGCGAGTTGGGGGAGAGGGCTTGGGTGGCTTTATATAGGACGGAGGCGAGTGCATGGGGGGCACGGTGGCCGTGGTGTAGAGGGAGCGAGGGAGGGGGCAAGAGCTCGCCATTTGCGGGCTGGGCGGTGCGGCATCATCCACCGCGTGCGTAGATAGGGTTTAGGGAGCGGCCTAGGGCACGGGGTGGTCAAGCTGTAGCTCGGGGTGGTCGGGTCCAGCGTGCAGGCAGGGTGTTCGACGTTGGGTATGGGTGCGGTGCGGCACAGGACAGTGGCGACACCGAGGCGGGTAAACCACATCAGCGATCCTCATCCATGGAGTGGCGAGGGCTAGGGTTTAGAGATAACTTGGGAACACCGAGGTGACCATGGCGCGGCGAGCACGGACGGGCGAGCACGGTCGCGTCGGTAGGAGGGTTTCGGTCCTGTCAGGGCGGTGTCTGCGGGAGAGAGGAGGGACAGGGCGACGTGCAGGCACGGCCGTGGGTGCTGGAGTGTTGGGCATTGCATCGCGGCCGAATGGGGCGGAGCAGTGTCGGGACGGTGCTGGGCAAGTGAGGGAGAGAGAGAGCTGGGGAAGCTTGGGCTGGCTGGGGGGGCCTGGTTCGGTGCTGGTGGAGTGGCGGACACCCGTCGAGGCGAGGGAGGACAGGGAGAGCGAGGGAGGACGTGGGGGAGAGAGAGGGTGCGGCATGGCAGCATGGCTGCCATGCTCCTACATGGTCTTGGTCGGCCATGCCGAGTTAATGCAGTTGCCGGTGGTGTAGCAGAGGGAGGGGAGGTAGGAGAGAAGAAAGGGGTCGGGTCCCCCATGTTGGTACCACGGTTTGCACCAGTTTTGGAAAGAGAATAATCCTGCCCATAAGGTGTTCGACGAAAAGCTTCTTTGAACTTTTCAAATTGTTTTAAAAGTATTAGGTTCACAATTGGGTTTGGAAGGGTGTTAGTAAGCTTCCCTAATTTTCTTAGATTTTTGGGGTGAAGGAAAATGAGGTTTCCCTTGTTGGCCGAATTTAAAAGAGAGGAATTTGAATTCTTTGAATAAATTTGGTTTCTTGGAAAATAACCTTGAAAAGTGAACCAAGGTATGAGCTGGGAGATCAACTCACTTCCCTCTGACTTTTGGTACACAAGAATCATTTTTCTAAAAAGAATTTAAAAAGAAAAGATTTAGAGAGAAAGAATTACCTTCTCATACTTTACTTTAAAAATTAGGGTTTTAAGAAAAGAAATAATTGGAGATACATAAAATAGTGGAAAATATATATGACGGCCATCAAAATTATGATCACCATATTTCCTTGGCACTGAGGTTTAACAAGAACATGACCACTTCTATTTTTGGGTTTGAGAGGAAAAGAATTAAAGTGATAAAATAAGTGGGATCACAAGTGTTAGACTTTTTGGGGTCCCAACCTTGATCTTTATTTTTGTAAACCAATATTTAATTGGTATTTGATTTTTAGCTAGAACATTTCTGATCTCACAATCAATTGCAACCAAACAAATTGATAAATACTCAAAAACAAGAATAAGCATGCAAGCAAACAATAAAAGAAAGAAATAACAATCAATACAACCACAAGTCAAACAAGCAAACAATATAAATTCTCAAGAAATTATCAAGTACTTAGTCAGGTGGTAGGAGGGTGATCAAGTATCATCATGACAATTATGATGTTGGAAAAGCCCAACTCCATAATTTGATATTTTTCCAAAGGGTTGCTAAAATATATGGGCAGTGTACTTCCCACCTTTATTGTTTTCAAAAGAATGGAAGTATGAGTTTAAAATAAGAGCTACCAATACAAGGGAAATATCAAGGTTGAAATATAGGTAGGATATAGTATATAGTTCTCCTTGGTTGATAAACAAGTAGATTTTGGAAATACTTTTACTTTCTTAAAATAATAGGTATTTTTGGTTGTTGCTTAAACCAAGCATCTTTGAAATGGAACTTGGCCAAAATAAGGTTGGAAATGATTTATGGATTATTTTCCTTGTCATGACATGATCACCAAGATTAAATATATTCTTTACTTTGGTTGGGTCCTTAGGTTAATACTTATTGGTCAGGCAACTTAAACAATAGGTCACACAGGCTCAACAAAGCATTAGGGAGGAAAACACAATCATTACTGAAGTACTTCAAAAAGTTTTTGTTGGTTTGTAATTTTGGGTTATTTATAACTGTGCATTAAATTAGGTTTAAAATTTGGGATGTTATACCAGTGCAAGTTCGTGTTTTCTGTGTTGTTTTTGCTTCAGAAAATCTCTTATGGAAAATTCCTCGGAATTGGATCATAATTTACAGAGATTGTTTATTCAACAAGACGAAGACGGAGTCCGTAGGACGACCGAAGAGGCGACCCAGGGGCCAGGGGAGACCCCCGGACGTGAGCCCTGGTGGGCTCGCGACCACTGGCAACCGCCAGCTCTGAAATGATCGTATGGGCACCTAGAGGTGGGGGTGAATAGGTGCTACACCAAATTATAATTCTTTTCGATTTTAGGCTTGACACAAAAAGGTAAATTCTCTAGATATGCAACTATGGTGAATTTACCTATATTACAAGCAAGCAACTACGACTAGGCAATTAAAGCGATACAAGTGAAGGGATAGGGATAACCGAAAAGTAGAAGCACGCGGAGACAAGGATGTATTCCCGAGTTCTTCCTTGTTACGGGAGTACATCTCGTTGGAGGGGTGTGAGCTCGCCACAATAGGCCTACTCAAGATGCCACAAAGGCCTCACCCTATTCTCCGATGAACCGCACCCAAGGGTTTGGTTCACCTTCCACTATCGGAATCCTTCGAGGCGGAATCCGGAGCCTTTACAAGGTTTTTGGGGCACACACCCACAACTTAATTGGGGGCTCCCAAATCAACAATTTTGTCACAAATTCAACAAGTAATGAGCACGAGAAACTAGGGTAACACAAAGCTAACCCTAGAAATGAAATCCCTCAAGTGAATGAGGGGGAAATGAAAAACTGCTTGGTGACGATATAGATCCGGGCCTTCTCCTCAATCCTCCAAAGATCAACGGATTTGGGTGGAGGGATTGAGAGATCGGGGAGTTTTGAGCTTTGAGGTTTTAGGGCATTAATGGAGGAGAGAGGATTCGAAAAGCTAGGTCCAAAGGAGGGAGACACCCTCCTTAAATACTCCTCCCTCCATCCAGCCGTTGGAGGCAACCCAATCCCGCAGCGCCGGTAGTACCGGCCGAAGGGCTGGTACTTCCGTTCCTTCTCTTCAACTTCATTCAACGGTCATCAAAAGTTTCAGGCGAAAATGCTTCATCCCGCCGGTGCGGTACTTCCGCTGGGTGGCCCGGTAGTACCGGTAACAGCAGTAGTACCGGAGTAATTTCCGGTGCCACTTCCGCCCGAGTCCAGTACCGAAAATCGTAAGCGGAACTGGCCTCCGGAAGTAGCTCCAGAACTTCCAGCGGTAGTTCCGCCCGAGGGGCCGGTAGTACCGGCAACGCCGGTACTTCCTCATCGGAGCGACACTAAGCGTCCCAAAGGATTACTCCTCTTGCTCCTCCTCTTGCTCTTCCTCATCGGACCAAGCAACACGGCCTGCGGCGAGCCACTCTTCCTTGGGGGTGATGATTTCTTCAGAACCGTCGGATACGGTGAGCTCCAACTTGTGCATAATCTGTTTCTGACGGTTGCGGCTCTTCTTGTCTTGCACATGAGCCTCATACATACGGTCATCAATCAAGCAAAAGGACTCTCTGAGCTTGGATTTGATCTTCTGAAACCAACCTGGTTCATCAGCTGGAGCCTCAACCAATTTCTTCCCTTTTCCATGATGGTCCTTTGGAAGCACATGAGTCTTCTTGCGGAGCTTCTTCTCTAGGTGAGGAACCACTGTCTGGGTATGATCAAGTCGCTCACCAGGGTGGAGATAAGCCCATTTGCCAACAATGAGCTTCATAATGTAGGGAGCATAGATAGAAACCCGCTTATCAATGATGGCCAGCCACAACTCCTCATAGATAAAATCAAGCTTCTCTTCGGACCTCTTCCTCTCATGGCACTGAAGCAGCAGATCGATCAAATAGCCATGTACTTGGTCCCAGTTGCCCACGTGAGGAGTGAGCGTCTCCCTGAAAATGCGACACATGATCTCATAGGTAGGAAGGAGGTCCTCAGTCTGTCCTGGAGTGCCACCTTCCATGGTGATAGGGAGAAGCACATCTTTGCTACTTGGGCGGTCTTGATGATGAACAATCCAACCATTGGAACCCGAGGAACGAGGGTAGCCCAAACGAAGAGCAAATTCTGACCACTTGCACTGCACAGGCTCTTCCTTGATCATCCAACGGAGCACATAATTCCTCTCATCTCCCATGTGCACAGTGGCATAAAACTGCCCAACCAGCTCCTCATCATAGTCCTAGTGCAGCCCCATAATGTGAAGCAGCCCGAACTCCTCACACATGGCATAGGCTTCAGCAAATTAGGCTTGAAACTTCGGGGACATCATGTGAGGAATGTTTAGACGATGTTGTAAGACCACAACATTCCTTTCGCCCAGATAAATTTGATCATAGACAAGCTCTTGATCATTGGTGAAGAAGCGGGGGTTACTGACATTGGCTTGACGAGGAATGAGGTAGGGGTTCTTCATCCAATTCTCACGGTACTCATTGTCGGGCATCTTAGCAAATGAAACTGATTTTGGCTTCTTGGCCATTGTCTTCTTAGCAGTCCCACTGGAACTGGCAGCAGCTTTCTTCCTCTCAAGGTTGACTTGATGGGCAGACTTGGTTTGCGGCATCACTTCGGATTCTTCTTCGATGTCATCCTCAACCGTGCGCTGCTTCTTGCGAGCTGAGGAGGTTAACCCTGAGAGGTAAGCACAAGGGTAGAGAGGGAACTAGGAAAGACAGAAAATTCGCAATAAAAACAATGTAGTTCCATAGAGTAGCCAGCTTGTATAGATATTGAGGACACTGATAACATCGAGAGGAGCCCCGGGGAACACCCAACCACACGTGCCCGAGGACATGGTGAGATTAGGGTTTCTCAAGATGCTAGATGTTTCTCCAAGATCTACACGAAAAACCTACTCTAGACAACTAAACACATCTAGTAGCGGTCCAAAACATACTCCAATAAAGATTGTACCCAACAATCGTGCTTCTAGAACTTGCCCTATGTCATATCTAGATTCAACAAGTGAAGCCTAGAACAAGCATCAAAAAGGCAAATACTGGAGACCATGGCGGAGGATGTCGAGGGGAACGATTCCCTTGGACCAGATCTGAAGGAGAGGCACCAGAGGAGCTCCAAGGGAACCCTAGAGGGGCTGGCGGCTGGGTTTGGGAGAGAGAAGAGAGCTGGGGGTCGGGAGGAAGAAGAAAGGAAACCTAACTCCTTCCCCCGGCCCCGTGCTCTTAAGTCGCCCAAACCCGCCGCACCGGTAGTACTGGTGGAACGGGCGGTACTTCCGTCCGCTGTAGTTTTTCAGGTTTCTGAAAAATCGCAGGGGGCGGTAGTATCGGTGGTTTCGCCGGTAGTACCGCTCCTATCAGACAAAACTGATGCTTGTTTTTAGAGAGAATTTAATGTTAGATTTAGACCAAGGGTTTTAGGGAAGAGAGGGGGGCTTGGGATAGACAACAAACTGTCATAATATGGTACTACACTCATGTTTGCAAGATACAACAAAATAAAAGCCAAACATGAGTGCTTTTCCATCCCACGCACATAGTGACACATATAGGTCTAGCAAAGAAACAAGGAACACCAACTAAGAGGCAACTCCCCACCGAGTTGGTCGGTGACCTAGGCCACCATATATGAGCTTAGGAGAGTGAGACACCGCGAAGATGTATCTTGGGTTCTCACTCAAAACTCATCATTTAAGCTCACAATTCATGAATTGAATATAGAGTAGACCAATGAATCCGTTAATATTGGCATAATGGGGGGAGGGAGAGCCCAATAGTTAGGACAACACTCCCCCTAAATCCATGCCTACACCTAAACCACAATAGAAGTCAAAATCTAGGTGTGCATGCAAGATGGTCAAGCCAAGCTCCTTGAATCCACGATATTTAGCTCATTCCTCAAATAAGTGAATCTTGCTTCATCAAGTGGCTTCGTGAATATATCGGCAAGTTGGTCTTTGGTTGGCACATATACAAGCTCAATGTCTCCACGGGCAACATGATCCCGAATGAAGTGATGACGAATCTTAATATGCTTGGTTCTTGAATGTTGCACTGGGTTGTAGGCGATCTTGATCGCACTCTCATTGTCACATAAAAGAGGCACTTTGTCACAATTGACACCGTATTCCTTTAAAGTTTTCCTCATCCGTAACAATTGAGTGCAAGCACTAGCGGCGGCCACATACTCGGCTTCGACGGTGGAGAGAGAAATACAATTTTGCTTCTTAGAAGACCAACTCACCAAAGACCTACCAATGAATTGGCAAGCCCCGGAAGTTGATTTCCTATCATCTTGATCACCGGCCCAATCCGAATCCGTGAAACCACGAAGAGTGAAGGATGAATCCCTTGGATACCACAAACCAAACCTTGGGGTATGAACCAAATATCGTAGGATTCTCTTGACCGCCAACATGTGGCTTTCTTTAGGAGCCGCTTGATACCTTGCACACACACCTACACTCAACACAATATTGGGTCTAGATGCACAATGGTAAAGCAACGAACCTATCATGGAGCGGTAGAGCTTTTGATCCACATCTATACCCTTTGGGTTAAGTTGTAGATGGCATTTGGTATCCATAGGAGTCTTCTTCTCCTTAGCATCCACCATATTAAACCTCTTGAGCATGTCTTGAATATACTTTGCTTGGCTAATGAAGGTCCCTCCTCTCAATTGCTTGATCTCAAATCCAAGGAAGAACTTCAACTCGCCCATCATAGACATCTCAAACCTATCGGTCATAAGCTTTGAAAATTCATTATTAAATGCATTGTTAGACGAGCCAAATATAATATCATCAACATAAAGTTGGCATACGAAAAGCTCCCCTTTAACCCTCTTAGTAAAAAGAGTGGGATCAATTTGCCCAACTTCAAATCCACGGTCTAACAACAACTCTCTAAGGTGCTCATACCACGCACGTGGTGCTTGCTTAAGTCCATAGAGTGCCTTATCAAGCTTGTAGACATGGTTAGGGAAGTTGGGGTCCTCGAACCCCGGGGGTTGCTTAACAAATACCAACTCCTTTAAGGGACCATTGAGAAAGGCACTTTTAACATCCATTTGTTGCAATTTAAAGTTATAGCGGGATGCATAAGCAAGAAGGATACAGATGGACTCAAGGCGAGCCACGGGAGCATAGGTCTCTCCAAAATCAATGCCTTTAACTTGAGAGTACCCTTGAGCCACCAATCTAGCCTTGTTCCTCACCACCATGCCATGTTCATCTTGCTTGTTCTTGAAAATCCACTTAGTGCCAATAACATTGTGGCACTCCTTTGGCTTCTCAACTAACTTCCAAACATTATTGCGCTTGAAATTGTTGAGCTCTTCATGCATGGCTTCCAACCAATCCGGATCTTCAAGAGCTTCGGACACCTTCTTCGGTTCCACCATAGCAATGTGGGCTTGATGATCACTAAAGTTTGCCAATTGCCTTCGGGTGGACACCTTGCCTCTCACATCACCAATCACTTTCTCAAGGGTATGCTCACGAAGTTACATGGTTCTTACAACTCTAGCTCAATGACGGGCTTCGATATCCTCATTGTATCTTGGAGGTATCACTTGATCATCTTGATCATTTGAGTCCCCGTCTTGACCGGAAGGTTGACCTTGATCATCAATAGGCACGTCTTCAATGTTTGAAGAAGAAGATAATTGAGCAAGGTCTTGATCATGGCTAGCATCACGAATGGGAGAATTGGGGTCTTGCATAGCAACTTGATCAAGAGGTTGAGGGTCTTCAACTTGTTCTTGGGATGGTGCAATGGGCTCTTCATTGGCATGATTTTCTTGTGAAGATGAAGTCTCCACTTGAGTAGAGCACTGTCCTTCTCGTTCCGCCACAAGGGGTTCCTCAACGGGGCGGAAAAATCCCACACCCATTCTTCTTATGGCTTCTTGAGGAATTACATCATCTACATCGGAAACATGAAATTGCGCCACTTGGGAGCCGTCATTTTCCTCGAACACCACACTACAAGATTCTATGATACGCCGTGAGGCTTTATCATAGATTCTATAAGTGTGGGATTCGGCACCGTAACCAACAAATATACCCTCTAGAGATTTAGATTCGAACTTAGATAAGCGACAACCTTTAATCAAATAGAAACACTTACAACCGAATACACGGAAGTAGGAGATGTTAGGCTTGTTGCCGGTGAGAATCTCATATGGAGTCTTGTTCAAACCTTTGCGGAAGTAGAGCCGGTTGGATGAGTGACATGCCGTGGATATAGCCTCCGCCCAAAAACTCAACGGAGTCTTAAACTCCGCCAACATGGACCTTGCCATATCCATAAGAGTTCGGTTCTTCCTCTCGGCTACACCATTTTGTTGAGGGGTATAAGTTGCGGAATATTGATGGCGAATACCCTCTTCACTAAGAAACTCATTGAGTGTGTAGTTCTTGAACTCGGAGCCATTATCACTTCTAATTGCCAATATGGGGACATTGTGTTGACGTTGCATTTCAATGGAGAAGTCGATGAAGGTTTGTTGGGTCTCACTCTTCGACTTGAAGAAATAAACCCAAGTGAATCTTGAATAGTCATCAACAATCACCAAGCAATACTTCTTCCCACCAAGACTAGCTTCGGGAACGGCATCAAAAAGATCCACATGGAGGAGCTCCAAGATCCTCTTGGATGAAATAATAGTCTTGGAAGGATGGGGAGAATCATGCATCTTGCCTTCAACACAAGCCCTACAAACACGATCTTTGGCAAAAGAGACATTTTCTTTTAGTCCGAGAATATGGCCACCCTTGTGGAGACTTTGCAAAGTTCTCATATTGACATGGGCTAGGCGGCGATGCCACAACCAACCCATGTTAGCTTTTCCGAATAGGCACATCGAATTTGAAGTGGTTTTCCCCGAAAAGTCAACCACAAACAAATCATCCTCGACGTGCCCAACGAAAGCGACCTTTAGAGTCTTGCTCCACAAGAGTACCACAACATCAATATCAAAGAAGACGGCGAAACCCATCTTATTAAGAGCACGAACGGAAAGTAAATTGAAACCAAGGTCTTTGACAAGCATGACATTCACTAGGGAGATATCCCTAGTGATTACCACCTTGCCAAAGCCCAATACCTCGGATTTTGATTGATCTCCGTAAGTGACGGTTGCTTCATTTAGATTTGGTCTCAATTCCGTCATTAATTCCTTGCTTCCGGTCATATGTTTTGTGCATCCACTATCAAGCACACATTTTGACCCACCGGAAGCATAGTCCTACAAGAAATCATTGCTTTGATTTAGGTCCCCATTTTGCAATGGGTCCTCTTTTGTTAGCAACAAGGGTCTTAGGAACCCAAATAGAACGAGAAATAGGCATATTTCTAGGACCAACAAACTTAGCATAGATATCCCCATAATAATCAACATATAAAATATAGTGGGGGTTAGTTTTTCCCGCAAAGTCATCACTAGTAGTTTTGCCCCTTGTGGCACCACCACTAGTAACGTTGACCTTCTTGGCTTGAGGGATCTTCTTCGGCTAGAGGAGCCCTTGCATCCTTCATGAAGGTCTCCTTCTTCTTTTCTTCCTCAACAAACCCGACACCACCTCTCCCTTTTTGTGGAGTAACAAACGGTTTCTTACCTAGGGAGATGGCTTTAGCAAGATTGATCTTCAACCTAGCATTTTCCTCAATGATATTTGCATGATCACAAGTAATAGGAGTGGAGGAGCTAGATACATCATTTTTAGTCGGTTGAGCTTGAAGTTGTTCATACGACTTGGTGAGGGTAGAGAATTCACTCTCCAATGCCTTGTGAGCCTCGGAGAGTTTCTCTAGCTCCTCGGTTAGTCTAGTATGACCAACACCAAGCTCGACCTTCTCTTTCTTACATGCTTTGTATTTAGCAATTGCATGGTCACGTTCTTTACTGAGTTTAGCAATAATTGAATCATTTGATTCTTCTATAGATTCTAATTGTTCCTCAAGAGAAACCCTAAGCTCATGCTCTTCTTCGAGATTTTGTTTCAAGGATGCAATTTCTATTACATCCTCTCTTTCGATCTTACCCTTGATCTCAAGAATCTCTTGAGCTTCACCATATTGGCTCATAAGAGCCTCAACATGCTTCTTGGTTTCACCTTGCATGTTAGTTATGAAATGATCGAAATAAACTATTTCCTCTTTAATTTTAAGACTAGTAGCATCATCCATATTACTCATTGCCTTAGGAGATGAGGGAGATGGTACCTCGTCGGTCTTGGCCATGAGGCACCTTGCGGATGAGGTAAAGACATTTTCATTGGGGGATTCAAAGAGAGAAGGATATGATGAAGATGCTATAGCAATGGCGGCAACTCCACTTGAGATTTCTTCTTCTTCCTCCCCGGATGAGTACTCTTCTTGATCAAGCAACACAATTCTTGGAGTCTTCTTGTTGATGGCATTCTTTTTGAAGAATGGTTTCTTGTGAGTGCTCTTTGACTTGTCTTTGAGAACGAGCTTCCCTCCATGATGTTCGCGGTTCTCAAAGGGACATTCGGCCACAAAGTGAAATTTATCTTGGCAATTGTAGCAAGAACGAATCCTTTGGCCACCCTCCTTCCTTCCACTTGCCTTGTTCACAAACTCCCTTGCCTTGGACGGACTCTTCCAAAAGACTTTGGACGTGAGAGCTGAATAGTCCTTGAGAGTATCATCAAGCTCTTGGGATCCCAATATGACACATCTTCTTGTGCCTCATCATCATCGTCTTGCACTGCAACCTTGGCCTTCAAAGCAAGTGACGTTCCCCTATGCATTCCAATGGCTCGGGCTCGAGCGTCTTCGACGTTCTTGGCGGCCACCTTGAATGCCGCCATCTCTTGCATGACTTAATTAGATGACATGAGGTGATAGTTGTGTCTTCCTTGGAGGCTCTTCAAGTCGATGGGTTCGAAAGGCATGAGGGCGCTCACGTACTTCCTTTTGATCCAAGCATCATCCGCATAAGTTGCTCCAAGGGCTCTAAATTGAGTGGCGATAGTTTTGAGCCTCCGATACATGTCTTCATGGTCTTCACCATCTATCATGAAAAATCCCTCGGCTTGGTTGCTCAAAGCTTCAAACCTATTCCTCTTCATGCTCTCATTGCCGGTGAGAGAATCCCAAGCTTCTTTGGCGGTGGTGGCAAGCTCGATGTGGCTCATGTGCTTTTCTCCCACGGCGGTTTGAATTATGTTGAGAGCCAAATCATTGAGTTGGCAATCCACAATTTCTCTTCTTGTCATGTTGCTTGGGTCTACGGCCTTGAATCCAACCTCGATGATTCTCCATAGCTCAATCGAGGCGCTCTTGACATGAGATCTCATAAGAAATTGCCAATTAGAAAAACAAGATGGATTAAACCTAGGTGGATCACCCCTATTGTTTATATGAGGGTGCGGGATAGGTGGGTCGACGGAGTACCTAAAGGGAACCCCATGGTACTCCTCCTTCCCACCATCAATTTTAGGAGGGGGTTCTTTAGGTCCTTCACCTTCCCCAACTAGAGTAGCGGAAGCGTTGACCTCGAGAGAGGGAGATACGGGGGCTTTATTAGCATGTAAGAGTTGGGCCATCATTGAGCACAACTCTTCCATTTGAGTGCTCATGGAAGACTCCAATTTCTTGAATTCTTCCATGGAGACTCCGCTAGTAGAAGCCGCCTCCTCTCCACTCTCGGGTGCCATACTCTCTTAGGCGGTGAAGCCTAATTAGTGAGCCAAGGCACTGATAACAATTGAAAGGATCGTATGGGCACCTAGAGGGGGGGGGGTGAATAGGTGCTACACCAAATTTTAATTCTTTTCGATTTTAGGCTTGACACAAAAAGGTAAATTCTCTAGATATGCAACTATGGTGAATTTACCTATATGACAAGCAAGCAACTACGACTAGGCAATTAAAGAGATACAAGTAAAGGGATAGAAATAACCGAAAGTGGAAGCACGCGAGACAAGGATGTATTCCCGAGTTCCTCCTTGTTACGGGAGTACGTCTTGTTGGAGGGGTGTGAGCTCGCCACAAGAAGCCTACTCAAGATGCCACAAAGGCCTCACCCTATTCTCCGATGAACCGCACCCAAGGGTTTGGTTCACCTTCCACTATCGGAATCCTTCGAGGCGGAATCCGGAGCCTTTACAAGGTTTTTGGGGCACACACCCACAACTTAATTGGGGGCTCCCAAATCAACAACTCTGTCACAAATTCAACAAGTAATGAGCACAAGAAACTAGGGTAACACAAAGCCAACCCTAGAAATGAAATCCCTCAAGTGAATGAGGGGGAAATGAAGAACGGCTTGGTGAAGATGTAGATCGGGGCCTTCTCCTTCAATCCTCCAAAGATCAATGAATTTGGGTGGAGGGATTGAGAGATCCAAGAGATTTGAGCTTTGAGCTTTTAGTGCATTAATGGAGGAGAGAGGATTCGAAAAGCTAGGTCCAAAGGAGGGAGACACCCTCCTTAAATACTCCTCCCTCCATCCAGCCGTTGGAGGCAACCCAATCCCGCAGCGCCGGTAGTACCGGCCGAAGGGCCGGTACTTCCGGTCCTTCTCTTCAACTTCATTCAACGGTCATCAAAAGTTTCAGGCGAAAATGCTTCATCCCGTCGGTGTGGTACTTCCGCTGGGAGGCCCGGTAGTACCGGTAACAGCGGTAGTACCGGAGTAAGTTCCGGTCCCACTTCTGCCCGAGTCCAGTACCGAAAATCGTAAGCGGAACTGGCCTCCGGAAGTAGCTCCGGAACTTCCAGCGGTAGTTCCGCCCGAGGGGCCGGTAGTACCGGCAACGCCGGTACATCCGGTCCAACTTCCGCTTGAGTCCAGTACCAAGTTTTCGTAAGCGGAACAGGGCTCCGGAGGTGGTGGCGGAAGTTCACAGCGGTAGTACCGGCCGGAGGGCCGGTACTTCTGCCTATCACCAGAACCACCAATCAGAACAGGAAAACAAAGTCTTTTTGCGACGATTCTTTTTGGATTTTCTGCACAACTAAGATTTAACATTAGAGCACTTAATTGTATTGTTGTCAACATCAAAATCATATGGGGATGGCACATGCACTTTCAAGCTCCTCTGGCTCCTCTCGGCCTCCCTCCTCGCCTACAAATACCCCCTTGATCTAAAAGTCAAGAGGCGGTCATTATTTTCCATGAAACACACCAAAGCCCCTATGATCTCAAAACCCTAATTCAGGAGAGTTCTGAAGCTCTTCTCGGCACCCTACCGGATGGGAGAGCGTCACCGGAGACCTCTTCACCGTCATGGCTGCCTCCATGGTGATACGTGAGTAGTTCAACCTTGGGCTATGGGTCCATAACAGTAGCTAGATGGTTGTCTCTCCTCCTTGCGCTCCATTCTTTATGGTCTTGTGAGCTGCCTAACATGATCAAGACCGATATCATATTATGGTACATGTTGTGTTTGCTGGGATTCGATGAATTGTGAAGTATGATCTGATTGTTCAAGTCTTTTATATGTGTTATTTATGATCTTGCATGTTCTCCGATGAATGAGGTTACTTTGGCCAAGTGATTGCTTAGATCTCCAAGAAAGAGCTTGGTGCTAGATGGTAGGTTCATGCCCCCTCCGTGCCTAGGCACGAGTGAAAGAAACGTCTAAGGACTAATAAGGGTAAAACATCGATGTTTATGTCTTCGTGATCATGAATATTACTTACATCATGTATTGTGCTTAATGCATTAGTCAGTTGGTTGCAATTTAATACTGATACGTGTCAAACTTATCAATAATTTTTTATTGATCCATGCTTGTTTTATGTCATTGTAACATGTCTTTATCATCTTATTATATCATTTTTTGGCATTTTATTGGACTAACCTATTTGAAAGAACAAACAATGCCCGGATGTCGCCTAGAGGGGGGTGAATAGGCGATTAAAACTTTTCTAATTAGGGGCTTGATAATTGCGGAATAAAACTAGGTGTTTAAATTAACAAGCCAACAACCTAATATTCTAGGTTCACCTATGTGCACCAACAACTTATGCTAAGCAATTCAAGCAACAAGATGATAACAAGGTATGAACTTCAAGCACGAAGGCTATCACAATGTAAATTGCATAAGTAAAGCTCGGGTATAGAAATAACCGAGGCACGCGGAGACGAGGATGTATTCCCGAGTTCCTCCTTGTTAAGGGAGTACGTCTCGTTGGAGGGGTGTGAGCTCGCCACAAGAGGCCTACTCAAGATGCCACAAAGGCCTCACCCTATTCTCCGATGAACCTCACCCAAGGGATTGGTTCACCTTCCACTATCGGAATCCTTCGGGGCGGATTCCCGAGCCCTTTATAACTTGTTTGGGGCACACACCCACAACCCAATTGGGGGCTCCCAAACGTGCCGAAGCTTCACAACTCGAAGTCTTCGCGGCACCTCCAAACCGTCTAGGGTACACAATGCACCCAAGAGGCAACAAGCTCTTGGGAACACAATGCACCCAAGAGTAACAAGCTTCTCGAACCTTCAATCCCACGTATCACCGAGGGGAACTCAAACCTATGCACCAAATGCAAAAGGCAAGAGCACAAGTGCTCAAATCCTACACTCTCAAATTCCAACTAAGCAACAAATACTTTGGGGGGAATGAGAGAGGAAGAACAAAGAGGAGAACCACAAAAGAACTCTAAGAACTAGATCCACTAGGTTCCCCTCACTTAGAGGAGAGATTGATTGGTGGAAATGTAGATCTAGATCTCCTCTCACTTTTCCCTAAAAAATATGCAAGATTCATTGGAGGGATTGAGAAGGGGGCAAGCTTTTCAAGGTCAACAATGGAGGAGAGAGAGGGAAAAACGAGCTCAAGAAGTTAGGGGCCTGTTGGGGAAGAAGGCCCCTTAAATAGGTCACCCAAAATCGCGCCCAGGAGCGGTACTACCGCTGGGCCAGCGGTACTACCGCCCCGGGTGATTTCGGGCGCTCAAACGCGCGCGGTACTGGACTCCCGGCGGTACCCGGGCGGTACCGGTACGGTACTACCGCTGGGCAAAAAACTGCAGGACACCCGGTACGAGAAAAATCATAACTTAATCATCCGGACTCCGTTTTCGATGATCTTGGACTCGTTGGAATCGCAACGAAAAGTTCTACAAGATCATGCAGAGAAACATCATAGTCCATCAATATATTATAAAAATAAATGGGGAAAGGTAAAAGCTCCCATTTGCAAATCGGAAATTTAATAACTTTCACCCACGAACTCCGTTTTCGATAATCTTGTACCCGTTGGAATCGTCACAACGAGCACAACAAGATTATGAAGAGAAACATCATAGTTCAAGAAAATATTATAAAACCAAATGGGGAAAGTTAAAAACTCATTTTCGCAAACCGGAAAATCCGAAACTTTTGCAATTGAAGTCCGAATGAAGTAAAACCAATTTTGTTGGAAAGAGGACAATAAAAGCAACCTTTGAAAATGGAAAACAAGAAATGGAGATTTTGCAAAGAAATGGAAGAAGTAAATCTTCCGCATGGATGAACCGGAAAAATCTCCAATACCGAAACCGCAAAAGAAGTCGCATAAGAATATCATTTTCGGTGACCTTGGCCTTGTCATGACAAGCACGACAAGCACCAAGACCACACCACGATAAGAGACAAATAAGAACCAATAAAGATGATAGCATGGATGCAAAGGTTTGTGCTCTCTACGACGATACGATCACGATATTCGGTCGAGAGCCCCTCTTGATAGTATGGTTATCTATCCTATAACCCGGTCTCTCACTAAACATCATGAGACCGGTAAAATAGAAACCCTACCAAGATCATACCTTTGCCTTGCGCATTAATCCACTTGAGGTCGATGAAGACGATCTTCAACTCCTCAAGACGCACCACCTTTCTTCATTGCGCTTTTCTCGGTGAAGTTTCACTTGTTGCTCCCCCATAAACCAAGATGGGAGAAGCACCTCTTCGACATATCTTCACTTGGCCTTGAGTGATGATCAACCCGCACAAAGCCTTGATCAACACAAACTTTTCTTCTTCCCTTAACCTTGACTCCAACAAATGGAGAACAAGCAAGCTAATGGACAACCTACAAATATAGCTCAATACAAATATTAGTCCATAGAGATTGTCATTAATTACCAAAACCATGCATGGGATCAACCATGCACTTTCAATCTCCCCCATTTTGGTAATTGATGACAATCCCTTTTTAAGAGGGTTTATATAAAGAATAGAGCATCCTTGCAAGACAAACGAGCAAGGATGCAAGCGCATGCATGGAAAATGCAACAAAAGCATAAAACCCAAATTCCCTTAAACCCTCTAAACTTCTCCCCCATTGGCATCGATTGCCGAAATGGGAAGAAAAATTTAGAGAGCCAATATAATATGAGTTCCTCCATAAAGGTGATGGCAATCCCTTTTAACGAATAAATTAGAGGAAATCAAACTATATTGAGGATCAAAAGATTGCAAAAAGATGAAATCATTTTAAACATCTCCACAAAGGAGAAAAGCGATAAAAAAAATCCAAAGTGGGAGTTCTAAACAAAAACGGAGAAGCTCCCCAATGTTCATGCACAAATAAGGAGTGCACAAATATGGTATCCTCACTCCCCAAAATTATCTAGAGCACGCAACAAGTGCAAGAGTGCATAATGCAAAAGCAAATCATAGCACTTGCACCAAAGATGTGGTTGAGCCATAAGGAGATACCAATTTTCAAAAATTCATCATAAGATAGGCCCAACCGAGACAAAAAGATCTTTTAAAGAAATATGTTCACACGCTTAGGGATACCAATTGGAAACTAAAACCAATTGAAAATGCCAAAAGCTAGTGAGAGCATTTAGTCAAATAAAAATCAACATGCTCACCATGGTAGGCATGAAGTAAAAGATCTTCAAAAAATACATGAGTGTGCAAAGATACCAATAAACAATAAGACAAGCACTCATGAGACAAATTTGGAGCCGCCAAAGAATTATAGATGAAAAACAAGGTGGCTCGAGGAAATAGGATACCAACTAAAAGATGACCTCTCTCATATGTATAGGTTTCTTATTAGACAAACCATTGAAGATATACATCCGCAAAGAAACATATACATACGAAATGGTCCGGGAAAAAGATAACAAGGTATCCAAAAGGAAGTCATAAATATACAAATGGGATTGTTGCTTAAAAGCATAGCACATAGATCAAAATTATCTCATTGTATATAAATGAACTTCAAATATATCAAATGCATCACACATATCACTAAGGGAACAAGAGATAGTGGAGATGCTTTGAAATAGACAACAAGTATCACGAGGAAATAATATCAATTGAATAAAGGTTTTTGCAAATTCAACACACATATCACAAAGATATATTAAGTGACGAAAAAAGCCAAAACCACAACAATTGCATATAAGAGCTTTCATGCCAAGAGGCAACCTACACAAGGTTGAGTACTAGAAAGTATGCATGAGATAGATACTTGTTACCGAGATGCATTGAAGATGAAGATGATGAGAGTTGGTTTGTCATCAAAGCTTGACTCCGACAATCACACGGTGAGAACACCTTCCTTATGAATGAGGCAAGCATCCAATGCATCTCCATTGTACCTAAAACACAATTATAGTACAAAATGGTTCCCAAACTCATTGGGTCCCATAGTAGTTAGATCAACTACAATATATAGGAAACACTCCACATAAATATGTGCATATAGATATGACATTGAATTTCATGCACATCTTAGCCGATTTAGGATTCGGTGGAGTATCCCCTATATATTGGATCAAGAAAGACTAGCATGCCATATAAAATATATATTAGTAAAAATGCATGCATAGACTTACAAGAACCAAACGTGATACAATTTGGACAAAACACCAAGTAAACCAAGAAGAGAGCACACCAAAGTGTGACACAAAAGGTTGTCCAAATTATATCAAAATCCAAATCAACACATGATTGAGGAAAAATCAAACCAACATATGATTGATTCCAAAACACATCAACACATGAAGTGTGATATCAAAAGGAATCAAATCAACACAACAAATGATCGATAAGACACCAACTGAAAATAAGATACCAATTAAAACAAAAAATATCAACTAGGAGAAAAGATACCAAGAAGAGGGTGATACTTGACCGAAATCAAGTAAAGTAAAATAGGGCGAAAGGTATCAAGACTCCCACAATAAATATTAATTGAAAAATATCTATGGAGGAGATATTAAATTCCAATTAATACCAATTGAAGGTACCAACACAAGATAAAGAATCAAAGGCCAATTGAAAGGATCAAAAATTGATAGATAGGTTAGTGTTCTAAATAAAAAGGAATGCTCCCCCAATATTCATGCATTATCTTTGATATTTGCATTTGAATACAAAATGCATGCACAAGGGATCATTACTTTCCATATTTTATTTAAAACACTGAACACTACCAATTGAAAAATAGGATCCATTCAAAAGGCGAGGTAGGCAATAGATAAGGCAAGTCAACGCAAGAGCCAATGTGAAGATGGTCTCCAAAATCCACCACAATTACTAGTATCACTTGTCAAGGACAAGGAGTATATGGAGAAATTTCTCGGTGGCATAAAGGAAAGATGTACAAGACCAACTTCACCACAAACTAGCAAATGGCAAAAGATAGGAATTAAAACACCATTTTTAAAGAGGGTTGTTGGTAGTTTCAATTATTTGAATCAACCGGCAAAGCCATGATTAGAATAAAAGGAAACAAATGGTTTCTCACATAATATATGGAAATGCATATTTAGAGAAAAACCACACCAAGCAAACCCAAGCAAACAAGAGCCAAGGGATAACCAAAAGGAAATTGGAACTTGTTTGAGCAAACATGCCACATAGGAAATAGATAATGTGCAATATCAAATCTAAGTGGCAAACCTCAAATGTTCACATTTTTATGGGATTGTAATATGCACATAGCTTATTACTCCCCCATAATGTGATGATTCATTTTATTTTTAAACAAGAGGCAAATAATACCAACAAGAGAAATTAATGGACATTGTAGAATTTGAATTTCTCATGAATATGACACACCACATAGTGACTAGATAAGATGAAATATCAAAACTAGGTGGTGTGCTTCATGTACATACATTTTTAGGTTTGTGAGGTGCACTAAGAACATCACTCCCCCAAAATGGGATAGTCCATTAATATCTCAAAGAGCCAAATAAAATCCACACAAGATTCAATAAAGCTCAACACAACGTTACAAATACATGATATACAACTATCTAACATAACCTTGAATAACAAGACAAGAAAGATAGAAGCATATCATATACAAGCACATGCTAGGAACTAGACTAACACATGCAAGGGAGCAAGCAACTTTCAATGAATATATGAATTAAATACATGTTACCGCAAAGAGGAAGCATTGGATATGAGATAGATATGTGATAATCCAATTGACTTGGCTTGAGAAATAAAACCATGAAGATCCCTTAATTCTTCAAAAATAGCCAAGTCTCCAATGTCCTCCACATCAACCTATTGATCAAGTTGAAGCTTGTTGGTCCCCAACCGAGTTGGGTCTGTCGGCACAGTGGAAACCAGGGTACCACGGGCCGGCCTGCCAAGGCCCAAGGGACTTTTCAGTCTGATTTTCGTCAAGGACCAGGCTCTCAGCCTGTAGAGGCTCTCCAAGCCTGTTGGGTCTCGACAGAGATCTCTCCACAAGAAGGCGCCCCAAGGCGCCACCAGGAATTCGGCTAAGGACTAAGCCGCGAGGCTTGCCGAGGCTTTTCGCCTCGGGAGGCCTCCTTCCTCCCGAAACCAGCTCTGCCTCCGCGGCAGAGCGCACATGGGCTCTGCGCTTCCCGCAGAGTCACGGGCGCGCCAAAGCGCGATGACGCCAGCGCTCCAGTTGCCGTTTTGATGAATAAAGGGGTCAACAAAGCAGCAGCAAGCGACGCGGACAAAGAGACTTGCCACTTTGGTGATAAGGGGACCGACTGCAGCTACGCTCCAACGGCGACGTCACCGCGGGACCCGTTCCACGTCTGCTGCGCCAGCCCACCGTCCTGGCTGGACGGTGCCTCTTTTCAGCTTTGGTGACGCTGCTCCCCTGCCGTGGACCGCGTCCATGGACTCTACCTTTATGGTGGACTTCACCTTTATGGTGCACCGTGCCTCCTCCTTCGTCGGGATGTGGCAACCCTTCCCGCCCAAATGTTTGGGCGGAAGAGGACCAAGACGACTATAAAAGGAGGGAGGGCACTCCCGTGCCAAGGGTTCGATTCCTGGTTGGGCTTTAGATCTAAGTTCACCCTCTGGTTCAGTTAGGGTTTGTAGCCATTGTAGCCACCTCGAGCTCCACAAGCTCTCCCTGTACTGAAAAACCTCCACAAGCAATACAGCCAAGCAGGACGTAGGGGTTTTACCTCCACAAGAGGGCCCTGAACCTGGGTAACATCGTGCGTCCTCTCTCTGCAGTGTTCTCCTCCGACGAGCCCGACGAGCACCGTCGCCGTGGAACGTTGAGGATTGTTTGACTCCGTGTTCAGCCCCTTGCTCGATTCTTACCCCGTGAGATACGCCCGGTTCCTGGGCCTATTCTCCGACATTTGGCGCGCCAGGTAGGGGGCTGAGGCGCGTCTTCAACCTCGACACCACCATGGCTGGCTCTCGCGCTGAGCGTCTCGCTCGCCGGACGGCCAGCGCTGCCACTGCTCCTCCCGCCGGCAGGCAGCGCGGCCGCCCTCGTGGAAACACTGCTCCGGAGCGCCACGTCGACCCCGAGCCCCGCGTCGAGCACCCAGCGGACGACGACGACGTCCACACCGAGGACGACCTCGGCGAAGAGGAGGCCTCCTCCCTTCACCCGTCGCGTGACGGTGCTGCCTCCTCGCTGGGCCGCCCTGCGCCCAGCCCGGCGACTGCGCTTCTCATGGCGCAGGAGCTGCTGCGGTACCGTCCCAACCCGGAGGCTCACGAAGCCTGGCTTCATCGCCTCTCCGAGCTCATCGGCGCCGCCCGCGTCGCCGCTCCCGCGCCGTCTCGCTCGCTGGTCCCCTCTGGTCGTGCGGGAGACGCAGCGCAAGGCGCTCCTCCTGCACCACCTCGCCAACCCGCGCCCGCTCCAGCTCCACCGCAACCTGCTCCGGCGGGGGCTCCTCCCCGCGACAACCGCGCTGCTTCACACGCCTCGTCGCCGCACGACTGCCAAATCGTGCAGCGAGCCCCCGAGGACGCCCGCGTAAACATCGAGCGCGGCCAACAACGCCACAACCGCGCCGTCCAGGACGTCGCCGCCGCCGGGCGTCACCTCCGCGCCACTCTCGCCGACGGCGTGGTCACCTATGGCACCACGGTTGCGTTCACCCGCAGCCTTCGCCGCGTCGTCTGGCCGACCAAGTTCAGGCCGGACCTCCCTCCACGCTACGACGGCAAGAACAACCCGTTGGAGTTCCTGCAGCTCTACACCCTGGCCATCCAGGCCAGCCGGGGGCGACGACAAGGTCATGGCGAACTGGTTCCCCATGGCTCTCAAGGACTCTGCGTCCTCATGGCTCACCAACCTCCCCGCCGAGTCCATCGGCTCCTGGGAGGACCTCTGCAAGTGCTTCATCGCCAACTTCAAGGGCACGTACGAGCGCGGCCTCACGTACAACGATCTCCGCGGCGTGCGCCAGAAGCCTGGCGAAACCCTCCGCAAGTACATCCAGCGCTTCAGCCAGGTGCGGAACAAGATTCCCAACGCCACAGACGCACAGGTCATCTCGGCTTTCCATTCTGGAGTCACGGACGTGCGGATGCTCGAGAAGCTTGGCATCCACGACAACATCACCACCGTCGTCAAGCTTTTTGACTTGGCGGACAAGTGCGCCAAGGCTGAAGAGGGCCGCCTGTTCGTCAAGAACGAGCCTGAGGACCCCACTGAGAGCTCCAAGAAGAAGAAGAAATCCTCCGAGAAGCGCAAGACCACCGCGGTCCTCGCGGCCGAACCCGACGCCAAGCAGCCTCGCGCTGCCACTTCAGCCGCGGGCACCGAGAAGAAGGATGACCGCCCTTTCTGCATCTACCACAACAGGCACTCCCACGCCACCGAGGACTGCTACGACCTCAAGAGGCTTCGCGAGGCTCGCGAGGCTCGCGAGGCACGCGAGGGGGAGCAAGGCCGCGGTGGCCGCGGCGGCGGCCGCGGCGGCCGCAGGGGGCGACGCTGGAACAACAACTACGACAACAACTACCAGCAGAACCCCCAGGCCAACGCCGCTCAACCCACGAACGATAACCTCCCTGCCGAGACTCCTGAGGGCTACCAGGTGCCTCGCGGCGCTGCTTGCATCCTCGGCGGGGCCCAGGCCCCCAGTTCCAACCGTCACTTCAAGCAATTCGCTCGCGAGGTCGCGGCAGCGCTTCCCGGGGTTGAGGCCTCCAGGCCCCTCAAGTGGTCCCAGTACCCCATCACTTTCGACTCCGGCGACCACCCCAAGTCCACCTCAGCTGTTGGCACCGTCCCGCTGGTTTGCACCCCCACCATCAACAACATCGCCGTCTCCAAGACGCTCATCGATGGGGGTGCAGGCCTCAACGTCATCTCTGTCGAGACCTTCGAGAAGCTTCAGGTGCCTTACGAGCGGCTCATGCCCACCAGGCCCTTCTCAGGGGTGACAGAGGGCCTCACGACCCCTCTAGGGCAAGTGAGGCTTGCAGTCACCTTTGGCACACAGGCCAACTACCGCACCGAGCTGATCGACTTCGACGTCGCGCACATCGGCCTGCCCTACAACGCCATCCTCGGCTACCCCGCCCTCGCCAAGTTCATGGCGGTCACCCACCACGCCTACAACCTCGTCAAGCTCCCAGGCTCGGGCGGCACCATCGTCATCCGCGGCGTGGTCTCTGACGCCCTGTACGCTGCGCAAGCGGCCTACAAGGCTGCCGCGGTGGCGTCCCCTGCTGACGAGGACGAAGAACCCCTCCCGAGGCCCCCCGCGAAGAAGAAGCAGCTGTTCTCTCAGGAGAAGGCCGCGACAAAGCAGGTGTCTCTGGAGGCAAGCGGCTCGGGGGCTAGCGTCACCATCGGCGCCAACCTGCCTCCCAAATAGGAAAGCGCGCTCGTCGCCTTCCTCAGGGCAAACTCTGACATGTTCGCATGGACACCGTCAGATATGTCCGGCGTACCGAGGGAGGTGATCGAGCACCACTTAGCCGTGTGTCCAAACGCACGCCCCGTGAAGCAAAAGGCGCGACGTCAAGCGCCAGAAAAGCAAGATTTCATCGTCAAGGAAGTAGAAAAGTTGAAGAAAGCAAGCATCATCAAGGAAGTTGTCCATCCCACTTGGCTCGCCAACGGTGTTGTCGTTCCCAAGCACACCGGAGGAAGCCGCCTCTGCATCGACTTCACCGACCTCAACAAGGCCTGCCCCAAGGACCCCTATCCCCTCCCGAGGATCGACCAGATCGTGGACTCCACCGCCGGCTGCGCACTCCTCTGTTTTCTGGATGCCTTCTCTGGTTACCACCAGATCAAGATGGCAAAGGAAGACGAGGAGAAGACAGCATTTCTCACCCCTTGTGGTGTGTTTTGCTACGTCTGCATGCCCTTCGGCTTGAAGAATGCCGGCGCCACTTTCCAGCGTCTCATGAGGATCGCCTTGGGGGCTCAAATGGGGAGGAATGCAGAGGCCTACGTCGACGACATCGTGGTCAAGACTCGCGAGGAGGACACGCTCATCAAGGACCTCGAGGAGACCTTTGCCAACCTGCGCAAGGTGAACATCAAGCTGAACCCCGCCAAGTGCGTCTTCGGGGTCCCTTCAGGCAAGCTCCTCGGGTTCCTGGTGTCCCATCGCGGCATCGAAGCAAACCCCGACAAGATCAAGGCCATAGAAGAAATGCAGCCTCCTCGTCGCCTCAAGGACATGCAACGCTTGGCGGGATGTATGGCCAGCCTCGGCCGGTTCATCTCCAAGTTCGGCGAGAGGGCGCTGCCATTTTTCAAGATTATGAAGCGGTCTGGTCCTTTCAAGTGGACCCCTGAAGCGGCAAAAGCCTTCGAGGATCTGAAGAAATACCTGGCGAGCCCACCCATCATGGTTGCCCCACGCCCTCGCGAGCCTCTGAAGCTGTATCTTGCAGCCACTCCTCAGACGGCAAGCGCGGTCTTGGTGGCTGAAAGGGAAGAGCCAGTTCTCGTCAAGCAGAGCCACGCCTCGACAAGCCCAGAACTCCACGACAAGGAAGCAGCCTCGACAAGCACCCAGCCTCTACAAGCAGGGCCTCAAGAGACCCTCAACAAGGACTCCACCGGGCCTCGAGAGGAGCCCACTGCTGCCACGCCTACAACTACCCTCGTCGAGCATCCCGTGTACTTCGTCAGCACAGTGCTACGAGATGCTCGCGAGCGCTACCCCATGCAGCAAAAGCTCCTCTTCTCGCTCCTCAGCGCCTCCAGAAAGCTGCGCCACTACTTCCAGGGTCACCCCATCAAGGTGGTCACCTCATATCCCCTGGAGCAAGTCCTGCGCAACCCAAACGCGACAGATCGCGTCGCGAGCTGGGGCATCGAGCTGCAACCCTTCGAGCTGGAATTTGACACCACAAGAGTCATCAAGGGCAGGGCGCTAGCTGATTTCATGGCTGAATGGACGGACACACGCGAAGAAGAGCCTCAAGAAGAACAAGCTACAACCTCAGGACAGACAGAGCCCGGCTACTGGACCATGCACTTCGACGGCGCCTTCGCGGCCCGGAGTGCAGGGGCTGGGGCTGTCCTCACCTCACCAACAGGCGACAAGCTATACTACGCCGTCCAGTTGTGCTTCAAGGACCACGACAAGGTCTCCAACAACATTGCCGAATACGAGGGCCTCCTCGCTGGGCTCAGAGCCGCCATCGCCCTCGGCATCAAGCGCATCCTCATCAAGGGCGACTCTCAGCTCCTCGTCAACTTCTCCAACAAAAGCTACACGCCTAAGGACACCTACATGGTGGCCTATCTTGAAGAGGTACGCAAGCTCGAGAAGCACTTCAGGGGCATGGAACTCAAGCATATTCCGCGAGGAGAGAACCAAGAAGCCGATGACCTCGCCAAGCGAGCAGCAAAGAGAGAAGCCCAGCAGCCTGGAGTGTTTGAGGAGAGACTCGCCAAGGCCTCCGTCAAGCAACCAGTGGTCAACATAAGCGTTCAAGAGGAGCTCCCACCAGCCCCACCAAGTGGAGCACCAAACTGTGGGTTGCCCTCAGGCGATCGCTTGTTGATGACTTTGGTACGCCAAGACACTGGTTGGATCGACGAGATCAAGCGCTACCTGCAAGATCGAGTCCTCCCCGAAGAAGATGCAGCAGCTGAGAGAATTGCTCGCCAGGCCAAGTCCTACTGCCTCCACGACGGAGACCTGTACCGTAAGCGCCCCAATGGGGTTGCGTTGCGGTGCGTCCCTGCCGAGGAAGGCCGCCAGCTCATCAACGACATCCACAGCGGAGAGTGCGGCCATCACTCGTCCTCGCGCACCTTGGCAGGCAAGGTTTTCCGAAGTGGCTTCTACTGGCCCTCTGTCCTTCAAGATGCAGCTGAAATTGTCCAGTCCTGCGACGCCTGCCAATTCCACGCCAAGCAGATCCACCAGCCCGCACAAGGACTCCAGACGATCCCGCTCTCCTGGCCGTTCGCGGTCTGGGGGCTGGACCTGCTGGGACCTTTCCCGCGAGCGCTCGGGGGCTACCGCTACCTCTACGTCGCCATCGACAAGTTCACCAAGTGGCCCGAGGTGGAACCCGTGCGCACCATTCCGGCGAAATCAGCGGTGAAATTCATCAGGAGCTTGGTCTGCCGCTTCGGCGTGCCCAACCGCATTATCACCGACAACGGCTCACAGTTCACCAGCGGCGCCTTCAAGTCCTACTGCGGCAGCCTCGGCGCCCAAATCTGCTACGCCTCGGTGGCTCACCCACGCAGCAATGGACAAGCCGAGCGAGCCAATGCTGAGGTGCTCAAGGGCCTCAAGACGAGAAGCTTTAACCGCCTCAAGGCCAGCGGCAAGAACTGGATCGACGAGCTCCCCTCGGTGCTCTGGTCCATCCGCACCACGCCAACAAAGCCAACTGGCGAGACGCCATTCTCCCTCGTCTACGGCGCCGAAGCCGTCCTCCCCAGCGAGATCACCCACGGCTCTCCGCGAGTCTTGGCCTTCAAGGAGGCCGAGCTGGATGAGCTCCGCAACGACGACCTGCTGCTGCTTGAAGGGCTCCGCCGCAATGCGGCCCTGAGAGCGGCAAGGTACCAGCAAGATCTCCGCCGCTACCACAGCCGTCACATCCGCCCGCGCACTCTCGAAGCAGGGGACCTTGTCCTGAGGAGAATCCTCTCCAGGGAAGGTCTCCACAAGCTCTCACCAATGTGGGAAGGGCCCTACAGAGTCGTGCACATCGCCAGGCCTGGCTCTGCGCGGCTCGAGACGGAGGACGGCGTCCCCATCGCCAACCCCTGGAACATCCAGCACCTGCGCAAGTTCTACCCCTGATCGTCCTCGACGAGCAACTTTTTGCAAGCAACTTTTTGCGCCAAGGGAGAATTCAGCACCAACATCCTCCACGAGGAAAAATTTCGGGCTCCCCTCTCTACTATACGTTGCCGCGGGCCGTTCGAGAAGACTCCCAAGCCACCAAGCCTCGGCAAGGTGACTTCTTCAAGCACCATGCCCTGGCGACGTGGACCCCATGCCCAGACATGGCGGGACACAGGCTCTTCAAGCCACCCCCGCCTAGGGGCCCCCTGAGCTCTCTCTACATGCGTCTGCCACGGGCACGCCCCCTCGAGAGTCTCAGCCACAGCATGTGGACCCCATGCCCAGAGCATGGCGGATTTTTGTAATTCTGGCCACGCCAGTGTAATGAACCTCTGTTTCAGGTCAACTTGAACCTTTTGCGCTTCGCGCCTGCAGTTTGATTCTGCTTTGGTAAGCATTTATGATATTTGCATCTTGTCCTTGCTCGTATGATCCTCATGTGCATCTCGCGAGCGGGGGCTAGCATGGTGCCTGTGCCTCGGGAGCATCCCAGCAGCACCTTAAACCCAAGGGATCCGAGCTCTGAACTCGCGGGTCAGCTCTCATGCATGTCAACTCCCAGGGAGCTCTGAACTCATGGGTCAGCTCCCGTGCACGTCAACTCACCAAGGATCACCAAAACCTTGGTGCCTGTTCTCCTCGCGAGACACACGTGAAGGAACCTACGAGCGCGCATAAGTTACCTAGCTATGTACTGCTTGTGGGTGCACCTATCTGTCCAAACGCAGGGAAGCAGGTCCAAGCAAGCCTCAGGCAACCTCGAGAAGAAAATGCCTCGACAGGGAACTAAACACCCCTACAAGGCCAAAACGCCTCTCCAGGGAACCAACACCCCCTCCAAGGCAGACAATGCCTCGCGAAGCTAAGTCCAAACACTTGGTCAATTTTTCCCTTCGCTGGTTTTTGTCCCTCGAACCTCTTTTCTCTCTCCTATGCCTCATGGGCTGCTTGCGCGTTAAAGGGGAACCCCAGGCATCGCGCCTCGCGGGATCTTACTTCTCGAGGCCTCACGCACCCCCCGGCCTTGTGGAGCCCTGACTCTCATATACCGAAGCGGCGGTGGTGTAGCGCTAAGAGAGGGTCCTAAAACGTAGAGCAAAAAAGACATGAAAGGGAAGACAAAAGCCTCTCGAGGGGCACACGCCAAGCACATCTAATTAAAGCATCAATAAGTCTTTACAAAGGTTTATACAAGCAAAAGGCTAAGACACTTGGGCGCCCTGTGCACGTCCAGCTGCAGGAAGAAGCTCAGGCCTGTGTGCCCCCTGAGGTGCTCGCGCCGCCCGCGGTGCGCTCCTCTTCCTCTTCGGCGTCCTCCTCGCTGCCGCCATCGCCTTCGAAAATCACGGCCTGCTCGAACTTCTTGGCGTACGCCTCCGCAGCCTCCTGTATCGCTTTCGTGCGGAAGCTGGGGTCGCTGGGCCCTGTCACGGCCGCGAGGTCGATGGAGGCGTCGAGCCGCTTAAGGTTGCAGAAGATGTGGGCGGTGGCGACGACGAGGAGGTCGCGGCTCTCCCCCACGACGCGCGCGTCAAACTCCTTCGCGGTCTCTTCGATCCCCCCGAGGAACTGCTCGAAGAAGAGGTTGTACGCCGCTCCGTCATCGCCCCCTCTTGCGTCGAATGCAGGAAGTTCGATCCTAAAGTTGTCCGCGATGGCGCGCGCACGCCGCACCAGGCTTTCGAACATGAGCCGGCGCTGACGCGACATGGCCCGGCCGTGGCTCTCCTTGTCCCGCGCCTGCTCAACAAGGTTGGCGACCGGCCCCACCTGCTGTTGGAGCTCGAGCAGGTCCTCCTCCAGGGCCGTGACCTTGGATTCAGCGCAGGCTTGGGCCTCCTGGGCGCTCTGGAGGAGGGGAGCCGCCTTCTGCACCTCCTTCTCGAGGACGTCGATGCGGTCCAGGAGCTCCTGGCGCTTGGTCACGAAGCGCTCCTCTTGCTTCGCGAGGTTGGCCCTGTATTCTGCGGAGAGTTCCTCCCGGGCGAGCTTGACCTTGGCGTCGGCGTCGTCCTCCGCCTTCTTCTGCCTCTTGGCGAGGTCGGCGTTGGCCTTCTCCATGCGCTCCGAGTAGGTGGCCTCGCCCCGGGCCACCTTGTCCTCGCGGGCCTTGAGCTGCTCCTCACGGATGGCCTGGTCCTTCTCGAGCATTTGGACCTGCTCCTCGCGCCGCTGCAGCTCTCCTCCGCGCTGTGTCAGCTCCGCCTCGCGCACTGCCAGATGGCCCTCGCGAGCCTCCAGCAGCTCGCGCTGCTCCTTCAGG
>QRDG01000433.1:223759-450983 GCA_012064385.1 Puccinellia tenuiflora | reverse complement strand
CCGCCGCACCAAGGTTCCCGCACCACTGCCAGGTGCGGAGGCCTCGATCCTTGTCGAGGCGCCCGAGGCCTCCTGCCTTGGGCTCACCACCGCTTCTGGAGCGGCCAGGGGGCTTGTGGGGGCGCCTCCCCTGTTGCCCGCTTCAAGGGCTCTCTGGGGGCTGGGCGTTCTCTCGCCCCCAGTTCCGGCGCTTGTGGGCTCCGGAGGCCCCTCTGCCTCCTGCTCCTCAGGGGCGCCACCTGCCCCCTCTGTGGCGGCCGCGTCCGCCGCGGCCTCGGTCACGTCGGCCCCCCTCGAGGGAGCCTCCTCCTCCTCCCCTGGAGGCTGCTCCAGGACGATCTCCTCGTCCATCCTCTCCTCCTCAGTCTCCTGCTGGACGGGAGGAGTGGCCGCCCTGGTTGGTGACGGCGGCGCCGCTCCTTCAACCTCCTCAGCCACGCGGTGCGCCACCGCGGGAAGAGTCACCACCCGAGACGACGATGGCGCCGTCTCTTCAGCCACCTCCTCTGTGCGCTGCTCCGCCACGGGAGGAGCTGTTGCCCGACCTGACGACGGCGCTGCCTCCTCCATCACCACCTCCGCGCGGCGCTCGCTCGCGGGAGGAACAGATGCTTGCCGCGGCTCGCCCGCCGCAGGCGTCTCCACAGAGGCGCTGGCGGTCTCTCCAACCTTGCGGAGCCGCCGCCTCTTTGGCGCCGCAGGTTCCCTGAAAGAAAGGCAAGTCTGAGGTCCTTCAAGGGGATCTCCGAGAAGTGAAGCAGCAAAGAAAAAGAAGAATCGAGACTTACTCGTCGGCCATCACCCACACCCTCTTCTTCACCCTGGGTGGCTGGGTGTTGCTTGCTCCGGCCTCCTCTGGAGGCACCCTTGCTTCCTCGCGAGAAGCGCTCCTCGCTGTCGCGGCGCTTCTGTCGTGGACAGCCTTGGAGCGGGGCTCGCTGCGCCCACCCCCGCCGCCGCTCGTCTCCTTCTCCTCCTCGACGCGCTTGGAGCGAGCGACGTAGAAGGCACCCTCCTCATCGCTGGAGGAGAGCACCTGGAGGTCCACGTCGGCGGGAATGCTCCTCGAGGAGCTGACGGAGCCTCTCGAGGGGTTGGCGCCCCTCGCCACTTCGTCCTCGCCAACAGGGCTGGCGCCTGTCGACGCCTCGTCCCCGCCCGCAGAGCTGGCGCCCCTCGAGGCCTCGCCCTCGGTGGGTGCGTCCTCGGCTCCCGAGTCCTCTCCAGCCTCTTCAGCCTCCTCCTGCTCCGGGGGCGCATCCATGCTCTCCGGTTCCGCCGCCAACGGGTTGGGGCGGGGCCCGCGGTGGCCCGCGGGTACTATTCCCCACTCGTCGAACACCGGCATGCCCCGGCGATGCTCCGAGATGCTCTCCTCGGCAAAGGCGATGAGCGGCCGTGCGTCGTCTTGGGCAGGCAGCGGGATTGTTGTCTTGGAGGCGAAGAGCACCCCCAGGACTTGGCTCAGCACCTCAGGCTGGAGGCTGTCTCGGCTCAGCCTCATCGCGTCCGTCTTGTCCTTGTAGCTCCACATCGGCTCAGAGTGCCATTGGAGGGGGGCAATCCGGCGCCTCAAGAAGTCTCTGGCCACCATCTGGCCGGTGACCCCTGCCTCGCGGATACGCTGGATGTATGTGTACACCGCGTCAAGATTTCGGCCGGTGAACTCTGCACTCCCCCAGCGCGCCCACTTCGCCGGGGGCCCCTCAGGCACCTCCAGGAGGGGGTTCCTCGTCTTAGCGTCGACGAAGAGCCACCGCTCGCGGAAGCCGTCCACCTTCTTCGTCACCATGGTGATGGCATTCTCACCGCGCCAAGCGATGGGGATGTAGTTCTCGCTCCTGGCGGTGGCGATGCGGAAGGAGACGCAGCCGAGGTGCTCGCCGGCGGCGCTGCTCCGGAGGGAGTAGAAGCTGCGGAAGAGCTCCACCGAAGGGCGAATGCCGATGTAGGCCTCGCAAAGGTAGGCGAAGATGGAAAGAATGAGAATGGAGTTGGGGTGAAGATGGAGCAAGTGGATCTGATACGTCTCCAGAATCGCCAGAAGGAAATCAGAGAATGGCGGTACGAGGCCAGCATAGAGAGTGTGGAGGAAGATGGGGTAGAACTCGTCGGCGAGCCTGCTGCCGCTTGGCCTCATCTCGGTGGCCCCTTGCTCGTTGGAGCCCGCCGCCACCAGGTGACGCACCTTGGCTATCGCCGCCGCGGAGACGCGGGTCGGCGGCATCGCCGCCGTGAGGGCCGCACCGCGCAACGCCGCCGCCGACGCGCCGGCCGACGAGCCGGCCTGCACCGTGGCCTTGCCCTTCGCGTCGGTGCCCGCTCTCTTGGGTGCCATCGCTCGCCGGAGAGGAAGAAGACAACCGTGGAGAAGGAGCGCTCTGGGGAGAAGAAATCGTTTGGAAGAAGTGGGCGGCGGAGCAATGGGAGAAGTGACGGGCGCAGTCTGCGCGCCCAGACTTTATTGACCGGGCGCCTGGTCGTGGCGGGTCCCACCACGACGCCCGTTGAAGCCGAGGAGATCGTGGCCGCGGGCGCAACCGTCGCGCTCCACGTGTCGCGGCCCTGGCAGGCTCTGTTGGGCCCTCGACGCTTCGCCTCCGTCGGCAACTCCGGCGTGCCCATCGTGGGCCCGGGGGCTACTGTCGGCACAGTGGAAACCAGGGTACCACGGGCCGGCCTGCCAAGGCCCAAGGGACTCTTCGGTCTGATTTCCGCTAAGGACCAGGCTCTCAGCCTGTAGAGGCTCTCCAAGCCTGTCGAGTCTCGACAGGGGATCTCTCCACAAGAAAGCGCCTCAAGGCGCCACCAGGATTTCGGCTAAGGACTAAGCCGCGAAGCTTGCCGAGGCTTTTTCGCCTCGGGAGGCTTCCTTCCTCTCGAAGCCAGCTCTGCCTCCGCGGCAGAGCGCACATGGGCTCTGCGCTTCCCGCAGAGTCACTGGCGCGCCAAAGCGCGATGACGCCAGCGCCCCAGTTGCCGTTCTGATGAATAAAGGGGTCAACAAAGCAGCACCAAGCAAAGCGGACAACGAGACTTGCCACTTTGGTGATAAGGAGACCGCCTGCAGCTACGCTCCAACGGCGACGTCACCGCGGGACCCGTTCCACGTCTGCTGCGCCAGCCCACCGTCCTGGCTGGACGGTGCCTCTTTTCAGCTTTGGTGACGCTGCTCCCCTGCCGTGGACCGCGTCCATGGGCTCTACCTTTATGGTGGACTTCACCTTTATGGTGCACCGTGCCTCCTCCTTCGTCGGGATGTGGCAACCCTTCCCGCCCAAATGTTTGGGCGGAAGAGGACCAAGACGACTATAAAAGGAGGGAGGGCACTCCCGTGCCAAGGGTTCGATTCCTGGTTGGGTTTTAGATCTAAGTTCACCCCCTGGTTCAGTTAGGGTTTTTAGCCATTGTAGCCACCTCGAGCTCCACAGGCTCTCCCTGTACTGAAAAACCTCTACAAGCAATACAGCCAAGCAGGACGTAGGGGCTTTACCTCCACAAGAGGGCCCTGAACCTGGGTAATACTGTGCGTCCCCTCTCTGCAGTGTTCCCCTCCGACGAGCCCGACGAGCACCGTCGCCGTGGAACGTTGGAGGTTGTTTGACTCCGTGTTCAGCCCCTTGCTCGATTCTTACCCGTGAGATACGCCCGGTTCCTGGGCCTATTCTCCGACACAGACCTTAACTTGTTTTCCATCTCCAAACACTAGGAAAGAAGGAAATCATGGTTTAGCTTGCAATTGTGCACATTAAGAAGTCCAAATGATAAATACTGGGTAGAAGAAATTAGGTACAAGGCGACCTTCATATACATGCAATTCCCCTTGTCTGGATTTTGTATAGTCGGCGACAGGGCAGGGCTGTGAATTACCGTCTAGTAGGCCTCAGAGTTAGCATAAAGATGACGATTATACATGTCGAAATTCTTGAGGTATGGATGATAGGAACACCAGTCATCAAAAGCTTAAGGAAATAGACGATCAAATCCCCATGATTTCTCGAAAAGACCTGAAACTGTATGATTAGAAAGATTGCGTACGCATGTCAGCAAAATAAGGCAAATAATTGAAGGGATGGAGACTCACGAGGGAAGAGCAGCATGTACAAGGGCGGAATGCATCTGGATTCCCCCGGCTTCCCTCTAGCAACGTATCGTTCGTACCATGTGTGCATCGACACACAGAAAGATCAGAACTCATCGGTGACATCAATGAGAGCATACGCATGCCGCTGATCTTGGTCCAGGGATTCACTTTCAATCACGACGCCCTTGCCGGATTCAGGACTTCCCGACATCACCGACATCGTGGTCGCTTCCTCGAGCGGCTCCGAATGCCAGAGGGGATTTCGACGACCCCGACATCGGCGGCTGGATATCTCCAGGGTTAGGGTTTTAGAGTCTAGCGGGCCTGAAAATTTCAAACCGTAAGAGCATCTCTAGCAGATCCCCGGTAAGCGGGAGCTCCTATTTGGTGTCTTTTGCGTCCGTTAACGAGCGTATGCGTGCAGCGGGAGTCCTATTGGGCCCAGTAGCCAGCACGTCTTCTAATGGATTACACTTTCGTGTGATAGTTATGCTTTGGCACACGTACGAAATGTTGAGTGACAATATAGGTACAAACAGGATGCTTGATTTCGTTCGCTTTTGCTGCTGAGTACGTTAAGGAAAATTGGTCCGTTTTTTCTGTTAGTTTTGAAAACAATCTGAAATGGGCTTGCATCCTTGCTTATTTGTCTTATAAGGATGCTTTATTCATTATATAAACCCTCTTAAAATGGATTGTCATCAATTACCAAAATGGGGGAGATTGAAAGTGCATGGTTGCCCCCATGTGTGGTTTTGATAATTAATGACAATCTCTATGGACTAATGTTTATATTGAGCTACTTGTAGGTGTGTCCATATGCTTTGCTTGATCTCCATTTATTGGAGTCAAGGTTAAGCAAAGAAGAGTAGTTGTTGATCAAGGCTAAGTGCGAGTTGGTCAACTCTCAAGCCCATGTGAAGATATGCCGAAGAGTGCCTCTCCCATATTGGTGTATGGGGGAGCAACATGTGAATCTTCACCAAGCGAAGCGCAATCAAGAAAGGTGGTGCGTCTTGAGGAGATGAAGATCGTCTTCATCGACCTCAAGTGGATTAGTGCGCAAGGCAAAGGTATGATCTTGATAGGATTTCTATTTTACCGATGTCATGTTGTTAGTGGAGAGACCGGGTTATAGGATAGATAGCCGTACTATCAAGAGGGGCTCTCGACCGAATATCTTGATTGTATCATCGTAGAGAGCATAAACCTTTGCATCCATGCAATGATCTTTATTGGTTCTTATTTGTCTCTTATCGTGTTGTGGCCTTGGTGCTTGTCATGCTTGTCATGACAAGGCTAAGTTCACCGAAAACGGTTTTCATATGCGTCCCCTATTGCGTTTTCGGTATTGGAGATTTTGCCGGTTCATCCGTGCGGAAGATTTCTCTTTTCCATTTCTTTGCAAAATCTCTATTGCTTGTTTGCCATTTCCATGGGTAGCATTTGTCGTCCTCTTTCCAACAAAATTGGTTTTACTTCTTTCGGACTTCAATTGCAAAAGATACGGTATTTCCGGTTTTCAAAAAGGAGGTTTAACCTTTCCCCATTTGTTTTTATAATATCTTGTTGGACTATGATGTTTCTCTGCATATTCTTGTAGTGCTCGTTGTGACGATTCCAACGAGTCCAAGATTATCGAAAACGGAGTTCGTGGGCGAAAGTTATTCAGTTTCTGGTTCTGCTGTTTTCCAGTAACCGGTAGTACCGGGGTACTAGCCGGTAGTACCGGCCGGCCCATGGCCGGTAGTACCGGGGCCACTTCCGCTTAAGTTTTTAATCTTCTGTCTTTTTCCGGAAGTGGCCCGGAAGTTCTTCCGGTAGTACCGGGCCTTTTACCGGAAGTACCGGGCCTTTTCCCGGAAGTTCCACCCTCGCGGGTTTCTTTGCTTCTAGCCGTTAGCAGGCTGGTTTGGGTGGGGGCGGTAGTACCGCTGTACTTGCCGGTAGTACCGGCCGGACCATGGCCGGTAGTACCGGGCCTAGTACCGAGGCCACTTCCGCTTAAGTTTTTAAGCCTATGTCTTTTTCCGGAAGTGGCCCGGAAGTTCTTCCGGTAGTACCGATCTCTGTCTTTTTCCGGAAGTGGCCCGGAAGTTCTTCCGGTAGTACCGGGTCGATCGGTACTACCGGTCCATTTCCCGGTACTACCGGCCCTGCGGGTTTTCGCAGCTAGCCGTTGGTCGGCTGGTTTGGGTGGGGGCGGAAGTACCGGCCTTGGGGGGGTACTATCGGTCCTCCGGGTTTCTCAGCGCGCCGTTGGTGGGCAGTTTTGCGTAGGGCGGTAGTACCGCCCTTTGGGCCGGTACTACCGACCCTGCGGGAATCTGAGCCCAACGGCCAGATTCTCAGGGCACCTTTTTAAGGGCCCTTTCTTCCTCAATGGTTCTTCAACAACTATAGCTCATTTGTTCTCTCTCTTCCATTGTTGCAAATCTTGTGAGCTTGATTCCTCTCAATTCCTCCAATGAATCTTGCCCATTTTTAGGGAAACAAGAGAGGAGATCTAGATCTACCATTCCACCAATCCATTCCTCCTCTAAGTGAGGGGAACCTAGTGGATCTAGATTTTGGGGTTGCTTTGTGTTCATCCTCTTTGTTCTTCCTCCTAAATCTCTCCATAGCATTAGTTGGTTTGGTTGGATTTTGGAGAGAAGGATTTGCCCACTTGGTGTGTTCTTGCCTTTTGCATTAGTTGCATCGGGTTGTGCTCTACACGAAGATTCGTGGGATTGACGTTGAGAAGCTTGTTACTCTTGGGTGCATTGTGTTCCCAAGAGCTTTGTGCCTCTTGGGTGCATTTTGTATCCTAGACGGTTGGAGGATTCGTGAAGACTTCGAGTTGTGAAGCTTCGGAAAGATTTGGGAGCCCCCAATTTGGTTGTGGGTAGTGTGCCCCAATATCGTTGTAAAGGCTCCGGATTCCGCCTTGAAGGATTCCGATAGTGGAACGTGAACCAAACCATTGGGTGCGGTTCATCGGAGAATAGGGCGAGGCCTTTGTGCCATCTTGAGTAGGCCTCTTGTGGAGAGCTCACACCCCTCAACGAGACGTACCCCCTTAACAAGGAGGAACTCGGGAATATATCCTCGTCTCCACGTGTCTCGGTTATTTCTATACCTGAGCTATCTACTTATGCAATTTACATTGTGATAGCCTTCGTGCTTGAAGTTTTATATCTTGCTATCACCTTGTTGCTTGCCTTGCTTAGCAAGTTGTTGGTGCACATAGGTGATCCTAGTATATTAGGTTGTTGGCTTGTTAATTTAAACACATAGTTTTATTCCGCAATTATCAAGCCTTTAACCGGAAAAGTTTTAATCGCCTATTCACCCCCCCCCCCTCTAGGCGACATCTCGGCATAGTTTGTTCTTTCAATTGGTATCAGAGCCTCGTCTCTCTTGTTTGGCTTTACCGCCTAGAGAGTAAAGATGTCGTTTAGAGGATTAGTGCATGATCACACTTTTATATTCGATGGCACAAATTTTAATGTTTGGAAAACTCATATGCTTAGTCACTTACGGGTCTTGGACCCCAATATTGAGCGTATCTTAGATATAGGTTTTTCTCCTCCAAAAGATTACGAAAGTATGACTTTAGAGGATGAGAAAAACTTATATCTAGATGCTCTAGCTTCTAATGAGTTTTGCAAATTTGTGAGTGTTGTAGTTTTTGAGTCAATCATGCCTCTCCGGAATGCTCATGAGCTTTGGACCAAGCTTCAAGATAAATATGGAGTGTCCAACACTATTGAGGATGATTGTTCTCCCTCCACCTCCGGACGTGATGAGTTCTCATCTTCGTCTACTTCACCAAAATGTGGTAAGCCACAAACTAATGTGATGGTGAGTAGTGATAGGTTGTGCAATATTGATAGTGAGCTCATTTTTGATGATCTTTTATCTCTATCTTGTTGCAATGCTTCATCTTTGGACCTAAACACACATAGCACTATAAATGCCATACATGCTAGTGTTGATAGTCCTTGTATATCATCCAAAAATTTCATGGATAAATATAATGATGATATGCTTGCTTTATCTTGTTGCCATTATAAAAATGCTTGTGTTTCCCTCTAACTATTGCATGAATAATAATGTAGAGAAAACTCAATTAGCTATGGAACAAGATGTGAACTTGAGTAGTTCGAAAATTAATTGTTCTTCTTCATCAACCATGTTTTGTCTTATGGCTAAATCTTCTACTAGTGATGATAATGATAATAATGATAAAGAAGATGATGTGGACGATGATGATGAATCCTTTCATAAGAAAGGTCTAATGATTCTAAATGCCCTTCCTAAAAATAAAAATGCTCATGCTATTCTCTTTGAAATTATGGAAACCCTAATTGAGCGTGGGATTACTATTAAGGCTTTGGAAACAAGCCAAGAAAAGGGTAAGATTGAAAGAGATGATGCTATGGAAAAAGCATCGTTAGAAGATGCTCTTGAGGAAGAGCAAGAGACTCGGTCTTCTCTTGAGTAGAAGCTAGAATCTATTGAGGAGTCTCATAATGAAATAATTGCTAAAATCATTAAAGAACGTGACCATGCTCATGCTAAATATAAAGTCACGAAAAAGAAAAATGCTAGCTTTAAGGAAGAGCTTGCTAAGTTGTCTTCTTCCATTCCTAATGTTAATGATTCTTGTGCTACTAACTCCACTTCTTGTGAAGCATCTATTTTGAAGGAGAATGTTGAGCTAAGTGCTCAATTTGAGTTGCTAACTAGCAAGTATGGGAAGTTGGAAGAAAGTCATGGAAAGGTATCTAGCTCTAATGATGATCTTATAGCGTCCTATGCTAGTCTAAAGTTAGCTCACGAGGCTATCCCTACCAAGGTAACATCTTGTGGGCCTCATGTGGATAATAGCACAACTTTAACTAACAATGCTATATTGCCATGTGCTAGTCCTAGTAGTTCATCCACTCAAAATATTGGTACATCATGTGATGAATTACTTTCCTTGCCTTGTTGCTCTAACAATGAAGCTTCTACTTCCTCTAGTGCTTTTGTTTCCACTAACCATGTAGAGGAAGTAAAAGACCTCAAGGCCCAAGTCGCTTCTTTGAAGAAAGGCTTGGAAAAGCGTCATGAAGGGAAGAGTGCACTTAACAACATGTTGAGTGTGCAACAATCCCCAAATGACAAGAGTGGACTTGGATTCAACTCCAACAACAAGATCAAGTCCAAGTTTGAGAAGAAGAAGGGCCAAGTACAAGTCAAGAATCCGGCCAAGATCATTTGCTTCAAGTGCAAGCTAGAAGGGCATCATGTTCGGGATTGCCCAATGAAGAAGAAGCCTCTTAGTGAGAAGCAACTAGGGAAGCGGCCTCTTGTTCAATCTCATGCTCAATCACGAGTTGAACAACGGCCACCTCCTAAGAAGACTCAAGTCAACGCTCCTCTAGTTGAGGAGCCTATTAAGAAGAAAGGGAAGAGTCGATGTTGCTACCTTTGCCGTGGCAAGGGTCACTTTGCTTCTTCATGCACTAATGGTACCGTATCCAACCCTATTATAGTTGATGATGCTTATTCTCTTGGGAAGGATAGAATTGGAAATGTGTTTGCCAAATATGTGGGGACTCAAAGTGGTGTCAAGAAAAGAACCATTTGGGTTCCCAAGCCTATTGTGACTAACCTCTTAGGACCCAACTTGGTTGGGGACCAATGTAATGCCCCGGGATCGGTACTATGTAGACCTGAGCGATTCCCGCCAACTCCGCATAATAACGATCCTAGGACGCCCACCAGGCATAACGTGCACGTCGCAACACACACGTTATACGGGTGGAATTGTGATAACATTACAACAGTTCTCGATGGAACCCACAAAAGAACATTTATACAAAAACGACTCACCGAGTCAAGAGTACAAAAGATACATTACAAAGATCCAATAACAACGGAAGCGAATATTATCCGGCTACGGATAAGAGTACAACTGTGGACTAAGAGTCCCGAAGATAAACGAAGCCACCATAACCCTGCCCAGGCCAAGCCGGAGGGATCCCCCAAGCTAACGTCGTCAGACTTCAAACCTGTCGGCTGCATTGGAATAGCAGCCCCGAAGGGGTCAGTACTAGTAGAAGTACTGGCAAGGAATACTCATAAGATATCAAAACTTGAATTTCGGGGAAGAGGGTTAGCGATTGAAGCGGTGGCAAGCAGCACTAGCAACTAATAGAGACACGCTACAACTTTCGTCTAGTTAGAATAAGGAAAGAGAGCGTTTACTCGACTAATCTATTCTACTCACCAAACAAAACCCGCCCTAAGACGACTCCATCGTATCAGGAACCCACGAGGAAGAAGTCCGGGCACTCACACGTTGATCAAGTTTTAATCATATTATTATTCAAGTAAGGCTATTTACTAAGCAAATTACTATTTAAGAACTACGGTGATATCTATGATCTTTTTAGCCAGCACATTACCCAAGTCGTCCATAACCGCGGACATGGCTTTTGAAAAGATTTAACCCTGCAAGGGTGCCCAAATGTAACCATACACGTTCGATCAACCACATGCCACAAAGGCAAAAGGTATCTCAACACGACCTTCCCCTTCACTACTACATTGGATAGGGAGCCACCTATCTGAGACTGATCCATGTCGGGAGCCCGGCCAAAACTCCTTTGCGGGCCCAAACGTTGCGAGGACGACTTCGGGAGGAAAACACTCATACAATTGCTCCTCCTTCCACACTCGATAAATGAACGTACTGCAAACCTATATGCGCCCCCCATAGTTGTAACCTCTCATCTGCATCATCATGCTTGTGCGTATGCTCCAAATGGTAAACACCCGAACTACTTGTGGCTCCCTAAACAATATAGCAGATCCGGTACTAAGTTGCGGGGAGTTCCATAAGTCTTCCCACGTGTGGGTAGGGCGCTCAGTCTTGGATAAGCGGAAAAGAATGGTTTTTCCTAGGCGACACTAGCAGAAGAAATCACCAGTGCCTTATCTTTATTATAAAAGTTCTCCCACATAACAGGTCTTCATTAATTAAACTATACCATCTAAACATCAGCAGTGTATAAGGACTCCACAAGCAACTCCTAAGCATGCACTACGACTCGCAAGGCTAACAAACAACAGGTTAATAGGGTGTGGGGAAGTGGATGTATCATGGCTGCAAGGTAAACGTGCAAATAGGATCGAGACACAAGCATCGATACATAGGGCTAGCAAGGAACAAAAGATAGGAGGAGTAAGAGACAGAAAACAAGCAAAGATAGCAAGTGAGTAGTCCTTGCCTGCAATCCGGTAGAGATAGCAGAACCTGTCGTTGCTCACATCAACTCATCGTCCTATTCCCGAAGAAGCAACAAACACTGGACAACGGAAAAGATGCATCTTACTACTACGGCAAAAGATCCGGCATGTTGATGCAATGCATGCATGGCATGGCAAAACATGAGAGATGCAACTTAACCAAATTAAACGGAACCGAGATTCCGACATTTAATTATAAGGTTCAAGTTATTTTTCTAACCATCAAAATTAAATGTTGAATTAACAAGGAGGCCCAAGGCATGGGTGAGCTAATCAAAATTAAATGGAATAGGGATATTATTTAAATTAACCCCTTCACATTCCATATTTAATTATTTAGGTGGAATACAAAATACAACTAAATATTAAACTATATGATGCAAACATGATCATGGATGGCATATTCAAATTCCTCACATTTTTATGATAATTATAGACATCTCATTTGTTTTATTTGCATTTGTAAAACAAAAGATATGGTAGATACAAATTGGCATATTTTCTGCAAAAAAAATAAAAAACAGGAAAGTTGGCCTTTGGTGCTGGCAGCAGGATTCGAACTTGGGCCGATCTGGTGGAGGAACAGAGAGGTAGCAACTGGGCGACGTTCGGGTTTGTGATTGTATCTGAAGCCGACAGTATATGAATCAGAGGAGCCACTCTTAACTGAACTTTACACAGCAAACTGTACATCTTCAGGTTCAGAGGAAAACGACGGCAACGGAGCTGCAGCAGCGCGGATGATTCCTGGCGATGTCGAGGTGCAGGGGCGACGGGAGAAAGCGGGGATGGGCTGTGCGCGTGCATGAGGCGGACGTTGCTGGTGTGCTTGTGCATAGGGGGCTCGCATGGTGTAGGAGCAACGGCAACTCGAGCTCACGGACGTACTCGGCCATGGCAGAACGAAAAGGTGCAGATGATGGCGTCGTCTACGGCACGAATTAGAGTTGGGGAACGGCGGGAACGGAACCGGGTGCTCACCACGGGGTTGCTGGAGTAGGCGTTCACGCTCGAGGTCGACCACGGCGGCGGGTAAAAGAGGACGACCTTGATGCTCCTCGCGGGCGGACGTAGAGGAGGAAGTCGTCCCGGGCAGCTCCGGTCCCTACGGTCCTGGATCCTGGGCATAGACGAGGTAGAAGTATTTGGAGCTTCTCCTCCCATGCTCAAGAAGGCGCGACGACGACGACCATGGCTTCGGCGACGGAGCTCTCCGGTGGTGGCGGTCTCGATGGGGGAAGAAAAGAAAGAGGAGGGAAGAGAGAGGAGATGGCGGCGGTGGCGGTAGAGGGAGAAAGGCTAGGGTTTGGGGAAAGGGGAGAGGAGCGGCTGCGGCTGCTTTATAGAGGGGAGAGGGTGGCGAGGTGGCGACGGAACGGCCACAGCGACAGCGACGTCGCTGCGCCCGTACGAGGAAGGCGACGGAAGGGACGTTAACGGGCCAGTTGGGCCGGTTTGGGAGCGTGATGGGCCAGAAGAAAAGGGAGGGAAAGAGAGAGGTGAGGGGATGTGGCCTGTTTCTATATTTTTCCTCCTTTTCTGTTTTTTTATTTTTCCACAGAGATTTCAGAAAAGGAAAGAATAGAAAATAAAATAAGGCAATTTTAATTTACCAAAATAATTATTTGCCACTTGTATATTTGTTTGACAAAACAAAAGTAGAGTTGGTTTTATTTTTGGTAAAAATTAATTTGGTTTGAAAATTAATTAGAAGCACATGTGATGATAAGAAACCAAATATCTCGTTTTTGAATTTTTGCAAAACCACAAATGCAACAAAGAAATATGATGATGCCATGATTATGCAACAAACAAAAACAAGCAATTTCTAATTTGGGGAAATCCCCGGGACATTACAACCAACAAGCCCAAACTTGATCAATAGGTGTTTGTGGAGGACATTGGAGACTTGGCTATCTTTGAAGAATTAAGGGATCTTCATGATTATCATTTCATCAAGCCAAGTCAATTGGATTATATTGCCATATCTCACATCCTATGCTCCTCCTTGCGGTAACTTGTATTTAAATCATATATACATAGAAAGTTGCTTACTCCCTTGCATGTGTTAGTTTTGTTCCTAGCATGTGCTTGTATGTGATATGCTACTTTCTTACTTGTCTTGTTATTCAAGGTTGTGTATCATGTATGTGTAATTTGTGTGTTGAGCTTTATTGGATCTTGTGTGGATTTTATTTGGCTCTTTTGAGATATTAATGGACTATCCCATTTTGGGGCAGTGATATGCTTTGTGCACTTCACAAACCTAAAAATGTGTGTACATGAGGCACACCACCTAGTATTGATATTTCAATATTATCTAGTTACTATGTGGTATGTCATATTCATGAGAAATTCAAATTCTACAATGTCCATTAATTTCTCTAGTTGGTTTTACTTGCCTCTTGCATTAATTTTCAATTGGTAGTGTTTAGTGTTGTAAATAAAATATGGAGAGTAATGATCCCTTGTGTGTGCATTTTGTATTTAAATGCAAATATCAAAGATAATGCATGGATCTTGGGGGAGCATTCCTTTTTATTTAGAACACTATCCTTTTTATCAATATTTGATCTTTCAATTGGCATTTAATTTCTTGTTTTATGTTTATCCTATAGAATGAGAAAATCCTTTGAGCATGTCTCTTTATTTTATCTTATATGCTCATTGGCCTTGCCTAGGTACCTTCAATTGGTATTAATTGGAATTTAATATCTCCTCCGTAGATATTTGTTTCAATTGATATTTATTGTGGGAGTTTTGATACCTTATTGCTTTATCTTACCTTACTTGATTCCGGACAAGTATTATCCTTTTCTTGGTATCTTTTATCCTAGTTGGTATCTTATTTTCAGTTGGTGTCTTATCGATCATTTGTTGTGTTGATTCGATTCCTATTGATATCGCACTTCATGTGTTGATGTGTTTTGGAATCAATCATATGTTGATTTGATTTTTTTCTCAATCATGTGTTGATTTGGATTTTGATATAATTTGGACAACCTTTTTGTGTCACACTTTGGTGTGCTCTCTTCTTGGTTTACTTGGTGTTTTCGTCCAAATTGTATCTCGTTTGGTTCTTGAAAGACTTTGTATGTATTTTCTCCAATATATATATTATATGACATGTTTGTCTTTCTAGTTCCAATATATAGAGGATACTCCACCAAATCCTAAATCGGCTAAGATGTGCATTAAATTCAATTTCATATCTATATACACATATTTATGTGGAGTGTTTCCTATATATTGTAGTTTAACTAACTACTATGGGACCCAATGAGTTTGGGAACCATTTTGTACTTGAATTTTGTTTTAGGTACAATGGAGATGCATTGGATGCTTGCCTCATTCATAAGTAAGGTGTTCCCACCATGTGATTATCGGAGTCAAGCATTGATGATAAACAAACTCTCATCTTTTTCATCGTCAATGCATCTCGGTAACAAGTATCTATCCCATGCATACTTTTCTAGTCTCAACCTTGTGTAGGTTGCTTCTTGGCATGAAAGCTTTTATGTGCAATTGTTGTGGTTTTGGCTTTTTTCTTCACTTGGTATATCTTTGTGATATTTGTGATGAAATTACAAAAACCTTTTTTCTTCAATTGGTATTATTTCTTTGTGATACTTGTTGCCTATCTCAAAGCATCTTCACTATCTCTTGTTCCCTTAGTGATATGTGTGATGTCTTTGATATTTTTGAAGTTCATTTATATACAATGAGATAAATTTGAGCTATGTGCTATGCTTTTAAGCAATAATCTCCTTTGTATATTCATGACTTCCCTTTTGGATACCGCGGTCTCCCCTTCATCGACCATTTCATATGTGCAAGTTTCTTTGTGGATGTATATCATCAATGATTTGTCTACTTAGAAACCTATACATATGAGAGAGGTCACCTTTTAGTTGGTATCCTAATTCTTTTGAGCTACCTTGCTTTTTATCTATAATTCTTTGGTGGCTCCAAATTTGCTTCATGAGTGCTTGTCTTATTTTTATTTGCATCTTTGCACACTCATGTATTTGTTGAGGATCTTTTACCTCATGCTTACCTTGGTGAGCATGTTGAATTTTATTGGCTAAATGCTCTCACTAGCTTTTGGAATTCTCAATTGGTTTTAGTTTCCAATTGGTATCCCTAAGCTTGTGAACATACCCTTTTAAAGATCTTCTTTCTATCTCGGTTGGGCCTATCTTATGTTGAATCTTTGAAAATTGGTATTTTTTATGGCTCAACCATATCTTTGGTGCAAGTGCTATGATTTGCTAATGCTTTATGCACACTTGCACTTGTTGCGTGTTCTAGATGATTTTTGGGGAGCGAGGATTCCATATTTGTGCACTCCTCAATAGTGCATGAACATTGGGGAGCTTCTCCATTTTTATTTAGAACTCTCGCTTTGGATCTTCTCGATTGCTTTTCTCCTTTGTGGAGATGTTTAAAATGAGTTCATCCTTTTGCAATCTTTGGATCCTCAATATAGTTTGATTTCCTCTAATTATTCGTCAATGTATATGTGCATTTGATTTCACTCATATCTTGAGAAATGCACACTTTATGGAGGAACTCATATTATATTGGCCCTCTAAATTTTTCTTCCCATTTCGGCAATCGATGCCAATGGGGGAGAAGTTTAGAGGGTTTAAGGGAATTTGGGTTTTATGCTTTTGTTGCATTTGCCTTTAATGCGCTTGCATCCTTGCTTATTTGTCTTGCAAGGATGCTTTATTCATTATATAAACCCTCTTAAAAGGGATTGTCATCAATTACCAAAATGGGGGAGATTGAACGTGCATGGGCCCCCATGTGTGGTTTTGGTAATTAATGACAATCTCTATGGACTAATGTTTGTATTGAGCTACTTGTAGGTGTGTAAATATGCTTTGCTTGATCTCCATTTATTGGAGTCAAGATTAAGGGAAGAAGAGTAGTTGTTGATCAAGGCTAAGTGCGAGTTGGTCAACTCTCAAGGCCATGTGAAGATATGTCGAAGAGTGCCTCTCCCATATTGGTGTATGGGGGAGCAACATGTGAATCTTCACCAAGCGAAGCGCAATCAAGAAAGGTGGTTGATGCATCTAAAATGCATATATGAACTTTGCACTATAATAGTTATATTCCATTCATATTTGCATCATATAAGGGGTATATTACTGTTATTTAATGATTTTTGGTAATTTATAATGATTTCCCCTTTATATGGAATTAATCCTACGCAGGCAGAAAACCCCTATTTCTTTCTTTATTTGTTTCAGGACCTTAACGACGTCATAATGAGCTATAAATTTAGGGGAGTCATTATTTTGGAAGGAGAAGATTTAGGAGCGAAAGAAGTCAACAAACGGAGGCCGGAGGACCAAAAGGGGGGTCCCACACGGCTACAGTACCAGGCCGCGTGGGCCCATCCAATTTGGCCCTCGTGGCCCCGTTTGCATCGATCCTTCGCCCAGAAGCATCCTCGTGACCTAAAAACGCCTATATAAAAGGTCCCCCGACGTTTTCCAGAGGGAGGCGGCGGAGAAACGCAAAACCAGAAACAAAGAGGCAGAGGGCTGCCGCCGGAGAAGATCGGAGGGGGGAAACGCCGCCGGAATCCACCTCCGGAGGGCTCCACCCCCCTCCGGCGTGATCATCATCAACATCTACAGCAAGATCGTCTCCACTCCGGGCTGCACCTCTTCATCAACCTCTCCATCAAGCTCCTCATCTCCATGATGAAGGGGGAGTAGTCTCCCTCGGGGCTGAAGGATCATGCCGGTAGCTATGTGGTTTATCTCTCTCTCTCCCATGGTGTGATCTTTATGTGATCATGAGCTTTGTAATCTAGTTGAATCCATAGATGGTACTCTTCTTTATCTTATGAATTATGCTACTCAAGTGGTTTTATTGATGTGATTGCCGGAGTCACCTTTGTCCCATGGTGTGAAGTTGACAGTGCGTGCACCGTGTGTGGCTCTTAGGCTAAAGATTACATGAATACTTATCATGAGTTATTATTTGTGTTGGGTGTCTCTATGATATTGTGGTGTTTGTTAGTACTATCTTTGGATGCGAATAGTGACCGCATGAAGTGTCCATAGATGTGGAATACGAACTTTAAGGTGTGCTTTTTGTAGCCCTACATAATGGATTGGTGTTCTTTATCCAACCAGAAATTAATTCAGAGTAGCATAATGAGGAGGAATTATCTATGTATTCAATTATATTATTATTATTGAGAGTGTCCACTAGTGAAAGCATAATCCCTAGGCCTTATTTCCAAAGCACCGTTTACACCTTTGTCTTGTCCTCTTGCATTAAAGAGGATTGGGACACTTTCACACCCTTGTTCCCTTGTCTTGTCCTCTTGCATTAAAGAGGATTGGGACACTTTCACACTCCTATTTTGTTACATCAAACTTCCATCCATTAAATCAACCACCTTGTTCTATAAACTTGTTTAGTGCATAATCAACTAAAACTTGTGACACTTTAGTTATAGGGAATAGATAACTTTTCCTTCTTGCTCCTGCGGATCGATACCTTACTTCCACATTGAATTGTGCTACAGTGATTCCTTGCTCTTGGGGATTATCAGTGGTGCGTCTTGAGGATATGAAGATCGTCTTCATCGACCTCAAGTGGATTAGTGCGCAAGGCAAAGGTATGATCTTGATAGGGTTTCTATTTTACCGGTCTCATGTTGTTAGTGGAGAGACCGGGTTATAGGATAGATAGCCTGTAACAGCCCCAGCTTTGTAATGGAAAATACGAAAAAAGTTTCCACTTTTGCATCATTGTTTGCATCATGGCATCCTTATGAAATTGCAACTTCTAACTATCCACTTTTGAAATCCATTAACAAAGGGGAAGCAAACTCCCCCAAAATCTCCAACCAAATGCAATTCCCAACTTGGCAACAAACTAAATGAACTTCCAAATTGTTTAGGGAGCTCCAAGTTTGCATCTTACAACCTCTTCTCAATTTCCAAATGTTGCCAAATAATAAATAAAATTGAGAATCCCAAAATTGGTTTAACTCCATTCTATTTCTGGAACCAAGTCAAGCTTTCCAAAAATTCAAACTAAAATCATGGGGAGCTTCAATATTATTGTGAGAGCCTCCATGAATATTTTCATTATTTTTGGAATTGTTTAAGTTCTCCAAACAAATCAATTTTTGTATTTATCAAAAATGACCTTATTTGAAACCTATGAACTATTGTTGCTAAAAACTTTTATTTTGGACCACCAAATTTTTTGGAGGTTCTAAAGGTTAAGGGGAGCTTATATGATTTTTTGCAAATTTTATAAAAATGGTTTGGTGCTTAATTTAAATCGCTAAAGGAGCTGTTGGACCTGTTTGTAATTAGAGAAAATTAGGCAGGGGGTTTCTGTAAAAGGGTCGTCACCTTCCTCCACTGTGGCGACAGGGCCGGCGCCCATGCCGTCCTGCCGGCCATGCCGCCGTGCCCCCACTCGTGGGCGTCGTCCCCCGTGGCCCCCTGGAGGTCAAGCACGCCACGACGCACCTACTCCCCTCCCCGCATCCATTTCCCCCACCTGCCCCGCTCGTCTTGCTCTCTCTCCTCTCTCTCTCTCTCTCCTGAGCTCCTCCGTTTCCACCGCCATTGTCGAGCTCAACGCCGTTGTCCCGGGCCTCCCCGCACGAATCGAAGGCTACAGCGAGGTTTGCCGCTTCCTCCTCTCCCTTTCGGCGCGAGGAATCGAGCCGGGGTCGCCTGGAACCGACGCCCGCGTCCGCGACTCCCCAACCTCGGCCGCCACCCGCCGCTCTCATCCTCGTCGGATTCCGGCCGCTGAGGTCGCCCCGGCTGCACCTAGCCACCTCACGCGTCACAGGGTGAGCTCCCCTACCCTTCTGGCTCTCTCCCGCACCCCCTTCTTCCCTCCTCGCCGCCGGTCACCGTCGGTCGTCGCCGGCGTCGCTGTGCCCTGCGAGCCCGGCCTAGCCGCTGCTTGGGCCGGCCTGAGGCCGGAAGCCTCGGGCAGGTGCCCGGCCTCGCGCGCCCAGCCTGGGCCGGCCAAAGGCCGGTGGCTTCGGGCCACCCCCCGGCCTGCAGCCCGGCCTGGCCGGCACAAGGCCGGCCTGTCTGGGAAATGTTTTTCCCTTTTTAGTTTCGAAACAAATTTAAATAATCGATAACTATTTGAATAATGCTTCAAATTCGACAAATCAAATTTCAAAATGTTCAGGAAAATAAACTCTACAAGATAGAATAATTGTATTTGTTTTTTGAAATTATAATCTTGATGTTTATTTATGAATTCCCAAAATGGCATAATTATACCTAATTTGGGAAAAATCATAATTCGATAAATATTTAACCAAAAATTGTAAATAAAATATCAAAGTGATCAACATGTCAAATGCTGTTAAACCATGCTAATATCATGTCATGACCACAAATATTTATTTGATGTTGTTCATAAATTGGTTAAAAGAATTAAATTCAATTAATTATTTAAAACGCTATTTATTCTTCGGTACTCAGAAAATTACAAATAAGGTACCAAAATGATCGGAAGGACAAACCCTACCCATTCATACCATGTTCATGCATATTTGAGCCACTTTTCTAATAATGTACTAATTTAACAAATGTATGAACAATGTGGTCATTAAGTTAAAATATGCGGTGGTTTCCAAATAATTGCACTAATTATTTGTCTCTCCATTTAATTTTGCTATTTAAATTTACATAATGATATCTTTGCATAATTTTGTCATGTCATCATGTGATTGTGCATTGCACCTTGTCCTCGTGTGATTTATTTGTCTTTTGTATTATTTTTGGGTATCGATAGATTCCGGAGTCGAGGGTTCCTCTATCTACCCCGACGAGCCATACTACACGCCCCGACAGCAAGGCAAGAGATAACCTAACCTTCTTGGCATTTAGCATCCTATTGTTTTATAAACTTATTCTTATCCACCATAATATTGCATGCGATTCCACTATCATTTTTGATCAAGTGCTAGATTATCCTATGTATGCATGTCTTCCCCCGAACCAATACATGTATCCCTACCTATGAACCCTAGGTTTGATGTGTTGGCCGGAGACAAAGATATAATTGTGGTTTGTATATGCTTAGCTATACTTAGCCATGCTTAGTCGTTTTTCTAGTTATGTCCGTTGATTAAATTCCATATTGATGATTGATGATGGAATGTTCGGACATGATGGTTACTTGTGGTGGATAATCAAATTGCTAAAAGGCTTGGATGAGTTGCCATCGGGGATGGTGTTTTGCCTCATTCTTGCCGCCTAGGATGAGAGTGCTTTTAGCTAGAACCAAGAACCGAGCGTGCTGCCATTAGTGGGGGTATGGGCTCCTTACTAGCCGAATAACTTGTGCGGGCGTATCCAAGTGTCCTATAGTTTGCTATTTCCATTTGCGTGTGAGTGGAAAAGAAGATGTTGTGGAGGATTTGTGTTTAGGTCGTGGCGATGGGGGCAGGGGCTGAAATAGGCTGGGTAAACTTGCCCTGTCGCCACAGATGACTCTTGGATAGTCTCACGTGAGGTAAAGGTTTAACCGCACCCACTCGCCGGCCTTCCCCAGAAGAGGGCCAATCAGGTGAGCCGGATGGTACCAATGGGTAAATTAGTACACCCCTGCAGGGTAAATATTTTCGAAAAGCCATGTCCACGGTTATGGACAAACTCTTGGGAAAGGCGGATTAGCTCATAGATGTCACATCCCGAATTTTGGCCCTATAAAATTTTCTTTGACAAAACCAAAATTTGGATTTGGATTTGGACCTTCTGATCTTGGCACCTCTATTTTATTTCACATTTCCAAAACCCTCAAGGTTCCCAAAATATTTGTCTTTTCCTTAATACAAAAAGGGCCTAAACCCTAGCCTTCCAAAGGAAGTGTACCAAGGGTGACTTCAAAAATCCCCCAAAAATTCCAGAGTGATCCCCATCTAGCTTAGAACCAATTTATGAAAAAATATTGGGTGACTTGTTAAGAAAATATTTGACATTTTTCCTGGATTGTTTTCTGCCAAAAACCCCAAAACCCTAGCTTTCCAAAGGAAGTAGGTCAAAACCATCTTCAAAAATTCTACAAAAATTCAGGGAGGATCCCTAACCAGTATGTAGTCCAAATATACAAAAATATCCCATACCTTATTAAGAAAATATTTGATCTCTTTCCTATCTAAGTTTCTGCCCAAAACTTCGATAATTTTGAAAACCTCCCAAATCAATTCCACTTTTTGTAAAAAACACCCAAAATAGATGCACAAGACCAGTACCTATCTCAGGGAATTTTCTTGTCTCAATCCCATTGGATTTGAATCCCCAAAACATGATTTTGCTTTTTGACCGAAGGTGTTCGATGAAATTTTTGTATAACCAAAGTTTCGAATTTGGAAAAAGTTTCTTCTGAAAACTTGTAGGATCTTTATTTTTGCACCATGTGACGCGATCAGATTTCCAATTAGGGTCCTGTGTCGAGAGAAGCATCCTGATGCCGATTTCGGCATGGGCAGGACATGGGCATGACCGTGCCCGACGGCGCCGCCCCTTTGTGGTCGCCGCCGGTGGCCTCCCCGCTGCCTTCCCTCGAGCCCCCTACCTTTCCCACCTCCTCTGTCGACTCCATCACCCACGCATCGCCCCTCCCTCGCCCCGCACGCCGCCGCCCGCTAGCCGACGCACCGCTGCACAGCACCGCCGCGGACCCCGCTCGCATGTAGCCCCTGTGCACCCGTGCCGTCGACCCTATCCGATCCCCACGCGCCAATCACGTCGTCCAGCAGCGCTCAGCTGCTACACCATCAACGCGCCGCCCGTCGATTGCCTCTGCCCCGGCCTCCCTGTGTCGCCGCCCCGCCATGACCACCCGGACCCCCCACCACCGTCATGTGCCACGCCACTCCCGGACCTATCCCCTGCCCCGATTTCGCGTCGACAACAAGGCCTGCAGCTTCACCGATGACGCAAAGCTCGCCGCCTCGCCACTGCAGCTCCGGGACACCTCACCCGCCACCACCACATCCTGGCCCACGGCGGCCACCCCTCGGGAGGCTATAAAAGAGCCCCCCGGCTGCCTCCAAGCACCGCACCACCTCACTATCCCCCTCAGCCCTCTCCCCCTCGAGTATTGCCTCCCAAGAAGCCTCCAATCGCCGGCGACGAGCCCGCTCCCGCCTCTCGGCCCCCGGTCGAATTCCCCTCCCTAGAGCCACCCCGCCGCTAATTCCTCACCTCCTCCTCCAATCCTGAGCCCCAGGAACCCGTAGCCACCCTCGCCGGATCTCGGGATGGCCTGAGTTGCCGTGTTCTTCATCGCCGCCTCTCGGCCGCCGCGGTCGACGATGCCGCTGTTGCCCCAGACCTCCCTGCCATCTGTGAGCGCACCGACGGGCAGCTCCGCCCCTACCTGAGCCGCCCTGCTAACTCTCCCTCCCCTCTCCGTCGCCTCGGCCGCCAGGAAGCGCCGCCGGTGAGTTCGCCGTGCCGGCGACCTCGTCCTCCCCCTCCGTTTCCTTTCCCTTTTTCTTTTCTTTCGCTGGCGCGCGTACCGGTTCGGCCCTCAGCCGCTGACCAGTGGGCCCCGGCCGTCAGCCTTTTAAACTTTTCTGAACAGGTTTTCTTTATTTGTTTCTGTTTTTGAAAAGGGCAGATTTTAGGGCTGACTTTAAAAGGCCATATCTTTCTCAAAAATAATCAGAAAAATATGAATCTTTTTGCAATAGCTTTGTTATGAAATTATCTATCCATTGGCACTAGTTCTGAAGGATTTGAAGTTCATTTTCTTTGGAAATTGTTGTGTAGCTATTGGAAGGTTAATGCCTATTTTTGAATTCTCTAATAGATTCCGACCACTTTAACGAAGGAGAAGTTGACCCCACAACAGAAGGCAAGCCATCAGCCCCCAACCATCTGTTCCAAGTTATCGATGCCTTATTTGTTGCTTGTTTGAGCGGTAGTTGCATCCCACATACCACACCCCATGCTTATTATTTCATGCTGATGATTTCTTGCAATCTATTGTTGTCACCTTTATTTCATGTCTATTATTTTATGTGATCTATCAATGCTACTTTTACTCCTGCAATACGATAAACTCATGTTCCGTGAGTTGAGTTCCGGTACCCCGTCTAAATACACATTGGGTCCTGCCCAAGTGGATTGAAGCGGCTACTTTTCCGTAGAGTTGTGGCGTTGTGTTGGACGGTACCATGCACCACTCCCCATTCCGGCGACGATGGACTGGAGGAACCGCCGCAGTCAATGGAATGGTGGAACGGGATTGCGTGGACGCCTCCACTAACTTATGTAGTCGACCCGTGGCTGCTACTGGCCGGAGACACCTCCGCCCTCGCCCGGTTGACGCTAACCGATTGTGTTATTTTATTTCTTACTCGACCCGTGGCTGCTACTGGCCGGAGACATCTCCGTCCTCGCCCGGTTGATTTTGTTATTTTATCTTTACTCAACCTGTGGCTGTCACTGGTCGGAGAAAACTCCACCATCGCCCGGTTGACCTTATTTTACCTTGCTGAACTACTATGTGATTATTTTATGCTCATGTATATCTTGTGGACTAACGTTTGTTGCTGTCTTATGGCCGAGAATAAAAATTGACTAAAAAGATATCCACCTCCGTCGACTAGATTGAGTCAAATAGTGCCACTCGCCAAACACACCCTCACAACCATGCGTCGTTGAAATGGGAAGACCGTAGCTTAGTAGCCTATCGAACCTCTTTTGATACTACCCACTTGGCAAATCTAGTCGGATACTGCATAGTTGTGGTCGGGGCTAGTATTGTGAAGGTTCCGGAGCTAGGCGTTGCTCATGAGTTGGGGACGTGCCGGATTCACTTCGTCATAAGACTTAGCCCGAGTGGTAAGTCGGTAGCTATACAAGGAGTGTCTTGGTAGAGCGGACGGCTACGGGGGAATAGGTTTGTGCGGCAGGTACCGGCTGTACAAGCTTAGACCCCAACGTGTGGATAAAAGTTGCAACCTCTCGAGAGTGTCAAATCTAGAATCTAGTATTGTTCCTACCTAAGGAACGGTGTTGGGTCCAGTCACACTAGAGTCGGTCCAGTCGAACACGGAGATACAAATTCATTAAGCCGTCAGAGTTGGCCAAAGTTGAATGAGCTGAAAAGTGGACCATAGTTGGTCATAAGCTGAGCTCGGGTTGGACCAGAGTTGGTCAAGCTTGAGAACCTAAGTGTTGAGAATATTATGGTGTGGAAATGAGACTCGTTCTCATAAGCCACGGTTTTCGTCACAGGTAAGTAGGTAAGTTAAGTCCAACCGTTAAGCTTGGACTCGCACTTGCACATGCCATGCCATATAGGACCGTTGGTTACGGTTGATTATGGATTGATGTCTTGTGAGTACATTCCATGTACTCACCTGGCTTTTCATGTGGCCAGATCCTCCTACCCCCGTCGCCGAGTACCCCTTGTACGAGAACTAGACCCGGTATCCAGGCAGAGCCCTGTGGAGTTAGGCCCCCTTCGTCGCACGCTTCCACCAATCCGCTGACGCCCTCTGATGAAGTCATGTTCGATAAATAATGTACAAACTGTTGTGTGCGCTAGGGCGCAGCCTTGTAATGAGACCCTTGTAATCCATCGTCGGTTCCCCGACCCCTTAATAAAGTGGTTATGTTCTGTTATCAAGTTGTCATATATTCAGTGTCCTGGGACTGATATATGGGGTAACTCGATCTCCGGATCGGGGTGCCACAATAGAGAACCTTAACCTTAATTAATTAATTTGGCAGCTAAAGGTTGCAACTCAACGTGTGTTTAAAAGGATCATTTCCTCGAGGGTGATTCGAGAGAGTGCCTTTGGTGGAGATGAGAGATGTTTGTGGCTAAAAGTTGGTTCGACGAGAACCGAAGATGAAAAGTTTACTCTCTTATCCCTTTTGAGAAAATATTCTGAGTAGACGATGCATTTGAGTCATTTAGGTCTTTTATAAAGGAAACTTAGCTTTATGCAAAATAAATACATATACAGCTTTAGAGCCTCCGTCAGCATTCGGCCTATGTCGCCCTACTAAACTTGCGAGTACGTCGTACTCAGTCTCTCTTTGCTGCCTTTATATTTGTATTTCAGAGGAGGACGACACCGAGCACACAGGTGGGTTCTTCGTGGACGTCGATGAGTAGTTCGGGGGTTCCCAGGTGGCAGCTTGGGACCGTGGAACAAGCTGGCATGGGGTTGTTTATTTGTAGGCCTCTTAGGCCCTATATTTGGATCTTGTTGTATTAGACAACCCTACTTCGCTTCCGCATGATGAATTGTGGGGTCTTTGACTTTTTGTGTGTAATATTGGTATTTTTCTCTTATATGAGTTGCTATATGAATCTTTGTGTCGTAGAGTCTGTGATGTGCCAGTTGTTCCACAAGTCTCGATCTCATTATTATGCTTTGATAGCTATGCCAGTGTTTATGGCATGATCGGAGTGTTGCGTGGGAGCGGTAATCCCATGCCCTTCGGTTGTGTAGCATAGCCTATGGGTTACATAGCCTCTCTGCATAATTCCGGGATCGGGGCGCTACAAGTTGGTATCAGAGCAGGACTGCCTGTAGGAAACCCTTTCTATTGGTCGATGTCGAGTCTAGTTTGAAAATTATTTATAACCTAAAAATGAGTTGTGAAAACCTTCTTAGGATTCTTTTTACTCCTCATCCAGCTCGCTCTACACTGATCTCTTATCCCTATTTGTTTTAAGTTTGGTGTCGAAGTTTAGGTTCTCGGGGTTGGGTTCTACCGTTCGGTGTTTGTCTCGAGTCCGTTGTATCCGTTTGCTATCGCCACGATGACGTGATGTCACCGTGGTTGTCCTAAATCTGTTTTTAGTGTTAGTTCCATCTTAAATCGCTATATCTGGAAGGATTCTTTTTATCAATCCTAACTGTGGGAATTGGTTACTAACTATGTCATTGTTCCAAACCTTCAGAATGGCTCCTACCCGTCGTAGGGAACAAGGCAATCCTGAGGCACCGCCGCCACCCTTAATGGCGGAGGTCCTGATGGCCATCAAGGAGAACCGGCTACGGAATGAGCGTCTGCTCGAGCAGCTGGTGCAACAAGGGGCCAGGAGGAACACTGACTGCAACACTCTCACCGAGTTCTTGCGGTCCCAACCTCCCACCTTCTCTGAAGCTAAGGAGCCGCTTGATGCTGATGATTGGCTTCGGGCTCTTGAGCGCAAGTTTGCCGCTCTGCACGTTCCGGTGGCGAAACAAGTCAACTTTGCGACCTACCTGCTGACGAGAGCCGCTGGCTCTTGGTAGGAGAGCCATGTGTCAATGTTTGACGCGGGCCATGTCTTCACTTGGGCGGAGTTCCGCACCGCCTTCCGTGCGGACATATATCCCCAAGCACATCATGGACCTCAAGAGGAGGGAGTTCCTGGACTTGACCCAGGGACGCATGGACGTCCAAGCTTATGGACGCGAGTTCAACCACCTCTCCCGTTACGCCCCTCGGGACGTGACAAACGACGAGGACAACCAATACCTCTTCCGCAAGGGGCTCACCCCCTCGCCTCCGCTACAAGATCCTACCCTTCAAGTTCCAGTCCTATCAGGAGCTATACAACCAGGCTCTTACGATGGAGCAGGGTAGGAAGGAGCTGGAAGCTTCCAAGAGGCCAGCTCCCACGGACCATCAGAGCTCCTCTTCTTCGGAGGGCAAGAAGCGTAGGGTCTTTGTGCCCTTCAGCGTCGTACCTCGTCCACCCTTCGCGCCAAGGCCTTCAGGGTTCAGGCCACCTCCGCCTTGCCCAGCTACCTCGACCTTGGGTGCGGCTGAAAGTAGCTTCCGCCCTCAGCTGCCTCCACCACCACCGAGGCCCACTTGCTTTGCGTGTGGCCAGCCGGGGCACTACTCCAGGGAGTGTCCCCAGAAGGCACCGGCGACCGCAGCACCTACACCAGCACCCTCTACCCCAGCCGCCGAGGCCATGACCGTCAACCGTGGCCGTCTGAACCACGTCTCGGTTGAAGGAGTCGAGGAGGACCCCGGAGTTCTCATGGGTATGCTTCGAATCGATGATTATCCAGCTTCAGTCTTATTTGATTCTGGAGCATCGCGTTCATTCATATCCATAGCCTTTGCACACAACCATCAAATACCTTTTGTGAATATGGACTCCCCGCTAGTGGTCAAAACCCCTGGCTCTAGCTGACACACTAAATGGATTGCTCCGGACGTCCAGATCACCATAGGCTATTGGTCTTTTCCGTTCCAGCTGATAGCACTGAAGTCAGATGGGCTAGATGCAATTCTGGGTATGGATGGTTAGTCAAATATCAGGCCAACCTGGACTGTGCTGCCAAATCTGTCACCGTGATCCACCCAACCATCAGACTGGTGAGTTATTGGTCACCTTCATCCGCAACTCCATCTGCTGCCACTCCTCTCTCACCGGAGATCAGCTTATGTTTCCTGGAAGGAACCACACCGCCTGAAATGCATGAAGTTGCTGTGGTGTGTGATTTCCCCGATGTTTTTCCGGAGGAATTGCCTGGCATGCCACCTGATCGCAGCGTGGAGTTTGTGATTGAGTTGGTTCCGGGAACCGCCCCAATTTCCAAAAGGCCCTACCGCATGCCAACGGAAGAGCTAACTGAATTGAAGAAGCAACTAGATGAGTTGCTGGAAAAAGAATTCATCCGTCCGAGTAGCTCACCATGGGGCTGCCCGGTCATCTTTGTCAAGAAGAGGGATACAAATGTTCCTCGGCTGGTTGTTGATTACCGCCCTTTGAATGCGGTGACCATCAAGAACAAGTACCCCATTCCTCGAATAACTGACTTGTTCGATCAGCTAGCTGGTGCAACGGTATTCTCCAAGATGGATCGGAGGTCAGGCTACCACCAGATCAAAATCCGAAAGGAGGATATTCCGAAGACGGCCTTCACTACCCGCTATGGGTTATATGAGTACACCGTCATGTCCTTCGGCCTCACCAATGCTCCGGCTACATTCATAAGGCTGATGAACTCCATCTTCCACGAGTACCTCGACAAGTTCGTCATTATTTACATCGATGACATCCTTGTCTACTCCAAAACCGAAGAAGAGCATGCTGAGCATCTTCGACTAGTCTTGACCAAGCTTCGACATCACCGCCTCTATGCCAAGTTCTCCAAGTGTGAGTTTTGGCTAAAGGAGCTCATATTCCTCGGTCATGTGGTGTCAGCTGCTGGAGTAGCGGTGATACCTGACAAGATTCAGGCAATCCTGGATTGGCCAACTCCCAAGTCCGTCAAAGATATCCGAAGCTTCCTTGGATTGGCGGGTTATTACCGCCGATTCATCGAGGGCTTCTCCAAGATAGCCAAAGCTTTGACTGACCTCCTCAAGAAAAACAAACAGTTCATATGGACCGATAAAGCTGAAGAGAGCTTCCAAACTCTCAAGGTCAAGCTCACCACCACCCCGGTGCTCGTCCTTCCCGACACCGACAAGACTTGTCTATGATGCATCACTCCAAGGTTTGGGCTGTGTTTTGATGCAAGAAGGCCATGTTGTCGCCTATGCTTCCCGTCAACTCAAACCACATGAGCAAAATTATCCAACTCATGATCTAGAGCTTGCCGCTGTGGTTCATGCTCTGAAGCAATGGAGGCCCTACCTGTTGGGCAACCGTTGCGAGATCTTTTCTGATCATCAAAGTCTGAAGTATCTCTTCACCCAGCCGGATCTGAACTTGAGGCAGAGAAGATGGTTGGAATTAATAAAAGACTATGATGTGACCCTCAACTATCAGCCCGGCAAGGCCAATGTCGTGGCCGATGCTTTGAGTCGCAAGGCCTATTGCAACACCGTGATGGTTGAAAAGGCTCAACCTGCTCTCCACGAGGAATTTGCTCTGTTAAATCTGGAGATTGTTCCCTTTGGATATCTAGCTAACCTCGAGATCAAATCCACTCTCGAGGATGATATCAAGGCCGCCCAGCAAAATAATGCTGAAATCCTCGAGATCAAAGAGAAGATAGCTAATGGGAAGGCCAATTGTTTCTCGGTTGATGACAATGGTGTTGTCTATTTTGGTGACCGTCTAGTGGTGCCCAAGAGTGGGAATACAAAAGAGTTAATCCTCTCAGAAGCTCATGAGTCACCCCTCTCTATTCATCCGGGTATCACCAAGATGTACCAAGATCTTTGCCCTCGCTTCTGGTGGTGTTGCATGAAGCGCGAGATCGCTTGGGTATGTTGCTGAATGCGACGTCTGTCGCCGAGTGAAGGCTGAACATCAAAGGCCAGCTGGTACCCTTCGCCCCATAGCCATTCCCGAGTGGAAGTGGGATGAAGTGGGTATGGATTTCATCACCGGTTTTCCAAGATCACCAAAGGGTAACAACGCCATTTGGGTAGTCATTGACTGTCTATCTAAAGTCGCCCATTTCCTTCCGGTTCGCGAGGATATCAACTCCTTTAAGTTGGCAGAGCTATATATGGCCCGGATTGTTCCTTTGCATGGGGTTCCTTTGAGGATCATCTCAGACCGTGGTAGTCTGTTTGTGTCTAAATTCTGGCAAAGCTTCCAGAAAGCTCTCGGAACCCTCCTCAACTTCAGCACCGCCTATCATCCTCAAACCGACGGTCAAACTGAAAGGGTGAACCAAGTTCTTGAGGACATGCTTCGGGCATGTGTCATCTCCTTCGGCAAGGGTTGGGAAAAATACCTCCCCCTCGCCGAGTTCTCCTACAACAACAGCTACCAAGCCAGTTTGCAAATGGCTCCCTTTGAGGTTCTATATGGGAGAAAATGCCGAACTCCTCTAAATTGGTCTGAAACCGGAGAGAGGCCACTCTTCGGTCCTGATGTGATCAATGAGGCCGAGGAGAAAGTCCGTATCATTCGGGATAATCTCAAGGCTGCTCAATCCCGGCAGAAAAGTTACTATGACAAACATCATCAAGAGGTCCACTATGAAATTGGTGACAAGGCCTATCTTCGAGTCTCTCCCCTCCGAGGCGTTCGTCGCTTCGGGATTAAGGGCAAATTGGCACCTTGCTATGTTGGCCCTTTCACCGTCCTAGCCAAGCGAGGAGATCTCTCCTATCAACTAGAGCTACCCTCCAACTTCCCGGATGTCCATGATGTGTTCCATGTCTCCCAACTCCGGCGTTGTTTCAAAGATCCAATCCGTGGGGTTGATCATAAGGTGTTAGACATCCAAGAGGATTTGACTTACCGCGAGCATCCTATCCGCATCTTGGATGAAGCGGAAAGGAAGACCCGCAACAAGACCATCAAGTTCCTAAAAATCCAATGGTCTAACCATTCCGAAGAAGAAGCCACTTGGGAGCGAGAAACTAGCCTTCGTCAGGAATACCCCGCCTTCTTCACTCAAGCCTAGAATCTCGGGACGAGATTCCTGTAAGGGGGGTAGAATTGTAACAGCCCCAGCTTTGTAATGAAAAATACCAAAAAAATTCCACTTTTGCATCATTGTTTGCATCATGGCATCCATATGAAATTGCAACTTCTAACTATCCACTTTTGAAATCCATTAACAAAGGAGAAGCAAACTCCCCCAAAATCTCCAACCAAATGCAATGCCAAACTTGGCAACAAACTAAATGAACTTCCAAATTGTTTAGGAAGCTCCAAGTTTGCATCTTACAACCTCTTCTCCATTTCCAAATGTTGCCAAATAATAAATAAAATTGAGAATCCCAAAATTGGTTTAACTCAATTCTATTTCTGGAACCAAGTCAAGCTTTCCAAAAAATTCAAACTAAAATCATGGGGAGCTTCAATATTATTGTGAGAGCCTCCATGAATATTTTCATTATTTTTGGAATTGTTTAAGTACTCCAAACAAATCAATTTTTGTATTTATCAAAAATGACCTTATTTGAAACCTAGAACAATTGTTGCTAAAACTTTTTATTTTTGGACCACCAAATTTTGTGGAGGTTCTAAAGGTTAAGGGGAGCTTATATGAATTTTTGCAAATTTTATAAAAATGGTTTGGTGCTTAATTTAAATCGCTAAAGGGGCTGTTGGACCTATTTGTAATTAGAGAAAATTAGGCAGGGGGTTTCTGTAAAAGGGTCGTGCCCTTCCTCCACTGAGGCGACAGGGCCGGCGCCCATGCGCCCTGCCGGCCATGCCGCCGTGCCCCCACTCGTGGGCGTCGTCCCCTGTGGCCCCCTGGAGGTCAAGCACGCCACGACGCACCAGCTCCCCTCCCCCGCATCTATTTCCCCCACCTGCCCCGCTCATCTCGCTCTCTCTCTCTCTCTCTCTCTCTCTCTCTCTCCGAGCTCCTCCATTTCTGCCGCCATTGTCGAGCTCGACGCCGTTGTCCCGAGCCTCCCCGCACAAATCGAAGGCTACAGCGAGGTTCGCCGCTTCCTCCTCTCCCTTCCGGCGCGAGGAATCGAGCCGGGGTCGCCTGGAACCGACGCCCGCGTCCACGACTCCCCAACTCCGGCCTCCACCCGCCGCTCTCATACTCGCCGGATTCCGGCCGCACCTAGCTACCTCACGCGTCACAGGGTGAGGACCCCTACCCTTCAGGCTCTCTCTCGCACCCCTTCTTCCCTCCTCGCCGCCGGTCACCGTCGGTCGTCGCCGGCGTCGCTGTGCCCTGCGAGCCCGTGTAACAGCCCCACTTTTGGTACCTGAAAATATGAGTAAAATTTTCACTTTTTGCATCTCAGTTGCATCATAGCATCCCTAATTCATTTTTGCTTCACATGAAATAATAAGGAAGCAACAATGAACAAACCAAAGATGGTGATGTGAATGGTGAACAAACTTCCAATTTGAATTCTCATATTTGTCCAGGAAGTTCTAACAACTACAAATATAATTGTTGCAAAATTTAATGCAATTGCAAATGCAAATATTTAAATGAAGCCCAAAATGCAAGAGAGCAAATTCTGAAATATTAACACATGAAATGTTTTTCAAATGGGCTGCAAATTTTATCACAGGTTCCAAATAATATATATTGGCTCTGTGAATTTTTCCAGAATTTTTAAAATTGATTAAGGGCCTCAATTAAATACCTAAACCCTACTGGAAATTCTGGAAAAATAAAAAGACGAAAACCCTTACAGGTGGGCCCTACCTGTCATCACTTCTCCGTGTGGCGACAGGGGGAACACTGCCGCCGCTTGCCACCGTGTCGCCCGTGGCCTTCCCGCGCCCCTCCTCGCTCCCTAGCCCCCCTTGGAGCATAAGGAGCTCCTCCTCGACATGCTGCTCCTCCTCCCCCTCCTTCCCCCTCCCCCCGTGCAGAAACCCTAGCCGCCAACCCGCCATGGCCGTGACCTAACTGGACGCCGCCGTCGCATCGCCGTCGACCGGAGCCTCCCCGAGACCAGCTGAGCACGCCATCGTCTTCGCCTCGTCATCTTCGTCCTTCGGCTAGGAGCAATCAGAGCTTGGAGCTCAGGATCAATGCCGTCGTCTTCTTCCTCTCCGGCTCTGCCGCCGCCGTCTTCCATGAATCGCCGCCGTCCCCTTCCCTCTCCGGCCTCGCCGTCAGCACCACCCAACTCAGGGTGAGCAGGCGACCCTCCAGGACACCTCCGTCCTCTTCCTCTCCCCCTAGAGCCTCGTGTCCGTGCTAGTCGCCGTCGGCCGCCGCCTGTCTTTGTTGTGCACGTCGTTCCAGCAACCGTCACGTGGCGGCGCCGCCCGTTCTGGGCTCCCCGTAGAAGGGCGCATCTAGCGCGCCCCGTAGCTAGGCCGTACGCGTCCTCTGGCGACGGATCCGTCCTCGCCGTTGCCGCCGGTCACCGCCGCGCGATGCCGGTCGTGGCATCCCCGTGCCCGGGTCAAACCGCCCGTGGGCCGCCGCGCTAGGTGGACGCCAGAGTGGCATGGGCCCGGATAGTCAGCCACCCTGGCTGGCCCAGCCCGGGTACAAAACGTTTCGGCAATTTCTGGAATTAAAACAAATAGACAGAATATGTGTTAAACTTTGAAATTGCATATCTTTTGAACCATAAGTCCAAAAAATGCAAATAATATACCAAAATGCTCAGGAAGAAAATGTCCATCTGTTATAGCCATTGGTAGAATTAATTGACCAAAATAAATTGCCTGTATTTAATAAAAACAGAGATGGCAGATTTAATTCAAATTTTGGAAATTGCATAACTTAAGTTCTATTCATCCAAAAATTACGAATGAGCTCTCAAAATGTTCAGTGAACAATGATCTATAAGTTTATGTCATTTGAGGGAATTTTAGATTTAATATTGGTGCTTTTTATTAAAAGTAAATAAAATGGCAAAATTAAATCAATTATTGAAAATATCATAACTTGACGAATATTAATTCAAAAATTGCAAATGATGTACCAAATTGATCAGCAACTCAAACGCTATCTATCTATGTTAATTTCACAGTATGGAAATACCTTTTCCTTTGATGTCATTTGGAATTGTTTAAAATGATTTAAATTGCATAACCGTTTAAATCACCATTTATTCATCGTTAATCGGAAAATTGCAAATAAAATATCCAAATGATCAGTGGAACAATGCCTATCAAATAATGTCATTTTCATGCATTTAGGACCCATATTTCAGTACTGGACTTTTGTTTAATCACTTATTTCACTAAGTTAAATATGGAGTTTTAACCCGTTAATTGCAATATTTATTTTAGGGGTTCCATTTAACTTGTGGGAGATGCCCAATATCATTTCAGTGCATAATATGACCATCTCATCATGAATGTGCATTGCACCTTGTATTCGTGTTATTTATTTCTTTTCCTGTTATTGTTTGTGTTTCGTTAGATTCAGGAGTCGAGGTTCCACCACAATACCTTGACAATCAGTGCGACCAGCTCTATCAGCAAGGCAAGAGCTAACCTAACCTTCTTGGCATATCTCATCTTACCCAAGTATTTTATCCACCATAATATTGCATTCGATTCTAGCGACAACTTTTGGTCAGTGTATAGAGTATCCTATAACTGCATGCTCCCTGAACCATTACATGTTTCCCCTCCTATTAACCATAGGTTGATGTGATGGCCTGAAGTAAATCATATCTGTTGTATGTGATGCTTAGATATGCTTAGCCATGCTTAGTCGAATGCTTAAGTTGTCCGTTGATTATTTCCATAATTGTGAAGTGGATGGAATGTTCGGACAGTGGTGGAAACTGGTATTGATAATTAATTGCTAAAAGGCTTGGATGAGTTGCCAACAAGGTTGTTGGTGTTTTGCCTCATTCTTGTCGCCTAGGCTGAGAGTGCTTTTAGCTAGAACCAAGAACCGACCGTGCTTCCAACGGTGGGGACATATGGAATCCCCTTTAACCGAATAATTTGTGCGGGCATATCCAAGGGTCCTCTAGTTTGCGCTTTCCATTTGCGAGTGTGTGGCTGGTGATGCTGATGATGATGATGTGATGAGAACGGTGGTGATAGGAGTGGCGATGGGGCAGGGTGTTGAAATAGGCGCTGAACTTGTCCTGTCGTCACGATGACCCTTGGATAGTCTCATGCTTTGTAAAGGTTTAACCGCGCCCGCCCTGCCGGCTTTCCCCGGAAGAGAGCTATTTGCGTAGGCAAGGGGTCGGACGGTACCGGTGGCTAAAAAATAGTACACCCCTACAGGGTTTAATCTTTTCGAAAAGTCGTGTCCACGGTTATGGACAAATCTTGGGAAAGGCGGATTAGCTCATAGAAAACCTGAACCTGATCTTAATTAAAATTTGGCAGCTAGAGGTTGCAACTCAACGTGTGATGAAAGGTTCATTTCCTCGAGGGAGATTCGAGGGAGTGCCTTGGTGGAGATAAGTGGTGTTTCTGAATACTGTAGGTTCCATGTGAACCGAAGAAGAAAAGTTTACTATCTTATCCCCTTATGAAAACCTTCTGAGTAGACGATGCCATGAGTCCTAGTCTTCGGGAGGAAAAACTAGCTTTATGCAAAACAACCACCTTAAAGCTTTGAAGCCAAACAGCATCGGGCCTATATCGCCCTACTAATTCTTGCGAGTACGTCGTACTCAGCCTTGCTTTGTTGATTATTACTTGTTTCAGAGGAGGACGTCACCGAACTGGAAGGTGGGTTCTACGTTGACTTCGACAAATAGTCTGGGGTTCCCAGGTGGCAGCTTGGGACTTCACGGAACAGGCTGGCTGGGATATGTTATTGTAGGCCTCTTAGGCCATAATTTGGATCTTGTTGTTTAGACAACTTTAATTTGCTTCCGCTTGTTGTAATGATGGGTCAGTGACCTCTGATGTGTCATTTGATATCTTTCTCAATTATATGAGTTGAACTATGATATCTTTGTGTCGTAGAGTCTGTGATGTGCCAGTTGTTCTGGAGTCTTGGTCTCTTTACTATACGTGAAAGCGATGTCTGAGCTTATGGCATGATCGAGGTGTTGTGTGCCGATGATCCATTCCGAGCACACCTGCCAATGAGTTTTGGCCTGGGATTGGTAAACCTCGGATGTGTTCGGTTCTGGAACTAGAGGGGACGGAACGGAATGGTTCCATTCCGAGGTCATGGGATGATTCCGACCCCGTGTTCGGTTCAGATAAGAACGAGGAACGGGATGGTTCCGTTTTTTGTTCGGTTGGAGGAATTGGGAGCGGAACGGAATAGGCATAATCACGCTTAAAAAATCAATAATTTCAGCTTAAGCTTAAACTTTTGTCTCAAAATTGTAATTAAGAGACTATGTTGGCTCAAAATATTTGCTAGCAAGCACAGATCTTCTCAAAATCAGAGTACACAGAGGCTAAAATCGGAAAGAATCACAAAATCGGAGCGGCCTGCTCGTGCTCGTGACGAGTCTAGCCCAGCCGCCGCCGCCGAGCTCCCGCCGCCGCCGCCGTCGGGCGAGCACGGCTTGGGCGACGCCGTCGCGACCTGTCTCGCGCCCCGGATGCCGCCGCCACCTCCGGGCGTGCTGGGTCGCGCCGCCGCCGCTGGGCATGCTGGCCGGCGCCCCCGCGCGTCTGGCCGCCACCCCGGCGCGAGCTCGTGACCTGGCCGCCGCGCGTGCCTCGCCGCCGGGAGCCGCCCGCGGGAGCCGCCGCCTCGACCCTCCAGCCATGCACCGCCACCCCCGCGCGAGCTCATGACCTGGCCCCCCGACGCGCGTGCCTCGCGCCGCTCGGGATAGGTAGGATTAGTATTTTGTTTGCAGCGAGGGGAGTGTTCCGCGATGGTAGTGCCCGTTCCTCCATATTCCGACCGAATCGGCCGGACGAGTTGCTTCCGCATCTGGGAGGTATATTCTCTTTCGTGGAATGAGTCGGTTCTGATCCATTCTGGCACGAACGCTGGAATGGCCTTCTAGGAATGAGTCCGGTTCCGTTCCATTCCACATATTCCAGAACCGAACACATCCCTATAACCCTCGATTGTGGTAGCATGACTGGTTCACAACATTATCACTGTAATAGTTCTGGGGTCGGGGCGCTACAATTTGGTATCAGAGCAGGACTGCCTGTAGGAAACCCGTTCTATTGGTCGATGTTGAGTCTAGAGTTGGTAAAAATTATTTATGAACTAAAATGAGTTGTGAAAACCCTCTTAGGATTCTTTTTACTCCTTAACCTACTCGCTCTAACTCTGAGTCACCTTACCTATATTTGTTTTGGAGTTGGGTCAAATTTTAGGTTCTCGGTGTTGGGTTCTTACCGTCTAGATAAATTCATGAGTCTCAATTCCGTTCCTAACGCTTGAACTGTTCTGTTGTTGTTACAGATGTCACGTTCGGGACTTGTCGTCTGTCTGACTCGCTGTGAGGGTGTCCGCGGGTTCCCCGCCTTGTTTGCAGCTGCATTGGCCAGCCAGGGTTGCCCTTGGTACCCCGAGTATGTGGTGTACGAGGAGCACATGCCGTACGGACAGGGGCAGTTCTTCTGCGAGGCCCGTGTCCTGACTCCGGACGGAGACAGAGTCCAGCACCAGGGTGTAGGTGTGGGCATGACCGTGGAGCAGGCTGTTCAGGAGGCTGCGTTCAATGGCCTCTCCGTGTACCGCGGAAACTGTGACTACCTAGATAATCCGGTTTCAGATTTCTATCACTTCCCAGCTGCTGATGACAGTCTGGAGGGCTGTTATGTTGCTAGGTACTCCAACCCAGCGACCGAGCCAGACCACTGTCACCGAGCTCTTATCGAGATGGTGAGGGCGTTGGACCTTCGTGCTCGTCAGTGGTACCTCTACACGGTGGCCGCTCGTGAGAGTCACCGGCACACACTGATGACCTTGGAGCCGTACGTCCATGCCGGGATACTTCCCCCAGGTCTCCTTTCGCCTCTACCGATGGAGCTTCCCGGCTACATGAGCAGCCCGAGTGTTGGTGGCACCATTCCACCGCGTGGTCCTGCTCGAGACACCGGGGGCGACGTCCACACGCCGCCTTACGACCGCCAGCCAGCAAGTGCACGCCGTTTCCGCACTCGCTCTGTGCGTCTCCCGGGACATGTCCAGTACTTCTAGGAGACCGGTATCTGCGGGTACCTTGTATCGTATCCTTGCCTTCCTGCGTGATGTGCAAGATACCCACTAGCTGTAGTGGTTGCTTTTCAAGTTAGAGTTGTTGTATCGAACCTAATGACTTGTATCATCCGTTTTCCCATTCGTGTAATGCGTACTAAAAGCTTGTGAGCTTGTACTTGAATCACCTAATGGGTTTTATTCCGACTGGCTTATGTCTGCTAAGTTCAATTATTTCCTGCCATGTTGATGCAATGATACATGTTCTTCCTCGCTCACTCTTGCTAAATTGTTGCCATTCGTGGTCGCTTATTATAGGATGGATTCTAACCGTGTCCTTGTTCATATCTCCAGAATGGCTCCTACCCACTATGGCGGAGGTGCTGATGATCATTGAAGAGGGCCGCGTGCGCAACGAGAACCTGCTCGCGCAGTTGGTGCAGCAGGGTGCACGAAGGAACACTGAATGTAACAATCTCAATGACTTTCTGCGGTCCCAGCCTCCCACCTTTGCTTTTGCTAAGGAGCCTTTGGATGCTGATGATTGGCTGCGTGCCCTTGAGCGCAAGTTTACCGCGCTACACGTTCCGGCTGCTGAACAAGTAAACTTTGCAACCTACCTTCTGATGGGAGCCGCTGGCTCTTGGTGGGAAAGCCATGTGGCAATGGCTGCTGCTGATCATGTGTTCACCTGGGAGGAATTCCGCACTGCCTTCCGTGCTGCTTACATCCCCAAGCCAGTAATGGAGCTAAAAAGGAGGGAGTTCCTGAATCTAAATCAGGGACGCATGGATCTCCAAGCTTATGGGCGGGAGTTCAACCACCTGTCTCGCTACGCACCGAGGGATGTGACCAATGATGAGGACCGGCAATATCTGTTCCGCAAGGGACTGACTCCGCAGCTTCGTTATGAGCTATTGCCCTTCAAGTTCCAGTCCTTCCAGGAGTTGTACAACCAGGCTCTCACTCTGGAGCAGGGTAGAAAGGAGCTAGAGTCTTCCAGGAGGCCAGCTCCAGTGGACCATCAGGGCTCCTCTTCTTCTGAAGCCAAGAAGCGCAGGGTATTCGTGCCGTTCAGCTCGGTGCCCCGTGCTCCTTTCGTGCCCAAGCCCTCGGGACCCAGGCCACCTCCGCCTCGCCCAGCTACTTCGACCGTGGGTGCGGCTGGAAGTGGGTTCCATCCTCGTCCGCCTGCACCGCCGGGGCTCACTTGCTACGCCTGTGGTCAGCCGGGTCACTACTCAAGTGAGTGTCCGCAGAAGGGAAGGGGCTCTACACCTGCACCAGCTCCTTCCACACCCGCTGCCAAGGCTATGACTGTTAGCCGTGGTCGTCTGAACCATGTCTCCGCTGAAGCCGCTGAAGAGGACCCCGGTGTTCTCATGGGTGAGCTCTACCTCAATGGATATCCAGCTACTATCTTGTTTGATTCTGGAGCATCGTATACATTCATATCCATAGCTTTCGTAGTTAGCCACCAAATAGCGTTCTTGAACATGAACTCCCCTCTAAAGGTTAAAACACCGGGTTCTAGTTGGCTAACTGACTGGATTACCCCGGAGGTCCGAATTTGCTTAGGCTATTGGTCTTTCCCGTTCCAGTTGATAGCCCTGAAGTCAGTTGGTATAGATGTCATTCTGGGTATGGACTGGCTGGTCAAATATAAGGCTAACTTGAACTGCGCTGACAAGTCTGTCGTCGTGATCCACCCAACCGTCGGGCCAGTGACATACCGGTCCCCGTATTCCAAAAATCCAACCGCTACCGCTCCTCTCTCTCCGGAGATCAGTCTCTACCTTATGGAAGGTATCAACCCGCCTGAAATGCATGAGATAGGTGTGGTGTGTGACTTTCCCGATGTCTTTCCTGAAGAATTGCCTGGCATGCCGCCAGATCGAAGTGTGGAGTTTGTCATCGAACTGGTTCCCGGAACTGCCCCAATTTCCAAAAGGCCGTACCGCATGCCAACAGAAGAATTGACTGAGCTGAAGAAACAACTTGATGAGCTGTTGGAGAAGGAATTCATTCGGCCTAGTAGTTCCCCCTGGGGTTGCCCCGTCATCTTTGTCAAGAAGAGGGATACAAATGTTCCTCGGCTGGTTGTTGATTACCGCCCTCTGAATGCGGTGACCATCAAGAACAAGTATCCTATTCCCCGGATGAATGATCTCTTCGATCAGCTAGCGGGTGCAACTGTATTCTCCAAGATGGATCTGCGGTCCGGCTACCATCAGATCAAAATCAGGAAGGAGGATATTCCGAAGACGGCTTTCACTACCCGTTATGGGTTGTATGAGTATACCGTCATGTCTTTTGGTCTCACCAATGCTCCGGCTACCTTCATGAGGCTTATGAACTCAATCTTCCACGAGTACCTCGACAAGTTTGTCATCATCTACATCGATGATATCCTCGTTTACTCCAAAACTGACGAAGAGCATGATGAGCATCTTCGCCTAGTTCTGACCAAGCTCCGCGAACATCGCCTCTACGCTAAATTCTCCAAGTGTGAGTTCTGGCTAAAGGAACTCATCTTCCTTGGTCATCTGGTGTCAGCTTATGGAGTGTCTGTTATACCTGACAAGATACAGTCGATTCTGGATTGGCCTACTCCAAAGTCTGTCAAGGACATCCGCAGTTTCCTTGGGTTAGCGGGTTACTACCACCGATTCATCGAAGGTTTCTCCAAGATAGCCAAAGCTTTGACCGACCTTCTCAAGAAGGACAAGAAGTTCGTCTGGACGGACAAAGTGGAAGAGAGCTTCCAAATCCTAAAATTCAAACTCACGACCACTCCTGTACTTGTCCTTCCAGACACCGACCAAGACTCTGTCGTCTATTGTGATGCATCACTCCAAGGCTTGGGCTGTGTTTTGATGCAAGAAGGCCATGTTGTCGCCTATGCTTCTCGCCAACTCAAACCGCATGAGCAAAACTACCCTACTCATGATCTAGAGCTTGCTGCCGTGGTGCATGCTCTGAAGCAATGGAGGCCCTACCTGTTGGGTAACCGTTGCGAGATCTTCTCTGATCATCAAAGTCTGAAGTACCTTTTCACTCAACCGGATCTGAACCTTCGACAGAGAAGATGGTTGGAGTTAATCAAGGACTATGATGTGACCCTCAACTATCAGCCTGGCAAGGCCAACGTCGTGGCAGATGCCCTGAGCCGCAAGTCTTATTGCAATACCCTGATGGTTGAGCGAGCTCAACCTGCTCTTCATGAAGAATTCGCACGTTTGAATCTGGAGATTGTTCCCTCCGGATATTTGGCCAATTTAGAGATCAAGTCCACTCTTGAGGATGAGATCAAGGCAGCCCAGCTGCAAGATGCTGGCATCAAAAAGATCAAGAAGAATGTCGCCAGTGGGAAGGCTAAATGTTTCTCCATTGATGACTCTGGGGTTGTCTATTTTGGGGACCGTCTCGTGGTGCCCAAGAGTGGGGGTGTGAAGGAGGTGATACTCCAAGAAGTCCATCCACCCTGGCAGTACCAAGATGTACCAAGATCTCCGCAGCAGATTCTGGTGGACTCGCATGAAGCGAGAAGTTGCCAAGTATGTTGCTGAATGCGACGTCTGTCGCTGTGTGAAGGCTGAACATCAAAGGCCAGCTGGTACTCTTCGCCCCATAGCCATTCCCGAGTGGAAATGGGATGAAGTTGGCATGGACTTCATCACCGGATTCCCAAAGTCTCCGAAGGGAAATAATGCTATCTGGGTAGTCATCGATCGTCTATCCAAGGTCGCCCATTTCCTCCCTGTTCGCGAGGATATCAACTCCAGTAAACTGGCTGATTTGTATATGGCCCGGATTGTCCCTCTGCATGGGGTTCCACTAAGGATCATCTCAGATCGTGGAAGTCTATTCGTGTCCAGATTCTGGCAAAACTTCCAAACTGCTTTGGGAACCCGTCTCAACTTCAGTACGGCTTATCACCCTCAGACTGATGGTCAGACTGAAAGGGTAAACCAAGTTCTGGAGGATATGCTTCGGGCATGTGTAATCTCCTTTGGTAAGGGTTGGGAAAAGTATCTCCCCCTCGCTGAGTTCTCCTACAATAATAGCTATCAAGCTCGTCTGCTGATGGCTCCCTTTGAGGTTCTCTATGGACGGAAATGTCGAACTCCTCTAAACTAGTCTGAAACCGGAGAAAGGCCACTCTTCAGTCCTGATGTGATCAATGAGGCTGAAGAGAAGGTCCGTATCATTCGAGAAAATCTCAAGATTGCCCAGTCTAGGCAGAAGAGCTACTATGATAAGCATCATCAGGAGGTTCACTATGAAATTGGTGACAAAGCCTATCTTCGAGTCTCTCCCCTCCGAGGCGTTCGTCGTTTCGGAATCAAGGGAAAATTAGTACCTCGTTTAGTTGGTCCTTTCACTGTCCTGGGTAAGCGAGGTGATCTCTCCTATCAACTCGAGCTCCCAGAAAAATTCCCGGATGTGCATGATGTGTTCCATGTCTCTCAACTCCGTCGTTGCTTCAAAGATCCTATTCGTGGGGTTAATCATGAAGAGTTGGACATTCAGGAGGATCTGACTTACCGTGAGCATCCTGTCTGCATCTTGGATGAAGCGGAAAGGAAGACTCGTAATAAATCCATCAAGTTCCTCAAAATCCAGTGGTCTAACCATTCTGAAGAAGAAGCAACCTGGGAGCGTGAAACTAGTCTTCGTTAGGAATACCCCGCCTTCTTCACTCAAGCCTAGAATCTCGGGACGAGATTCCTGTAAGGGGGGTAGAGTTGTAACAGCCCCACTTTTGGTACCTGAAAATATGAGTAAAATTTTCACTTTTTGCATCTCAGTTGCATCATAGCATCCCTAATTCATTTTTTTTGCTTAACATGAAATAATAAGGAAGCAACAATGAACAAACCAAAGATGGTGATGTGAATGGTGAACAAACTTCCAATTTGAATTCTCATATTTTTCCAGGAAGTTCTAACAAATACAAATATAATTGTTGCAAAATTTAATGCAATTGCAAATGCAAATATTTAAATGAAGCCCAAAATGCAAGAGAGAAAATTCTGAAATATTAACACATGAAATGTTTTTCAAATGGGCTGCAAATGTTATCACATGTTCCAAATAATATATATTGGCTCTGTGAATTTTTCCAGAATTTTTAAAATTGATTAAGGCCCTCAATTAAATACCTAAACCCTACTGGAAATTCTGGAAAAATAAGCACCAAATCCCTGACAGGGGGGACCCACCTGTCATCACTTCTCCCTGTGGCGACAGGGGGAACACTGCCGCCGCTTGCTGCCGTGTCGCCCATGGCCTCCCCGCGCCCCTCCTCGCTCCCTGGCCCCCCTTGGAGCATAAGGAGCTCCTCCTCGACATGCTGCTCCTCCTCCCCCTCCTTCCCCCCCCTCCCCCATGCAGAAACCCTAGCCACCAACCTGCCATGTCCGTGACCTAAGCTAGACGCCGCCGTCGCATCGCCGTCGACCAGAGCCTCCCCGAGACCAGCTGAGCGCGCCATCGTCTTCGCCTCGTCGTCTTCGTCCTTCGGCTAGGAGCAATCGGAGCCTGGAGCCCGGGATCGACGCCATCGTCTTCTTCCTCTCCGGCTCTGCCGCCGCCGTCTTCCACGAATCGCCGCCGTCCCCTTCCCTCTCCGGCCTCGCCATCAGCACCACCGAACTCAGGGTGAGCAGGCGACCCTCCAGGACACCTCCGTCCTCTTCCTCTCCCCCTAGATCCTCGTGTCCGTGCTAGTGGCCGTCGGCCGCCGCCTGTCTCCGTCGTGCACGTCGTTCTGGCGACCGTCACGTGGCGGCGCCGCCCGTTCTGGGCCCCCCGTAGAAGGGCGCATCTAGCGCGCCCCGTAGCTAGGCCGTACGCATCCTCTGGCGACGGATCCGTCCTCGCCATTGCCGCCGGTCACCGCCGCGCGATGCCGGTCGTGGCATCCCCGCGCCTGGGTCAAACCGCCCATGGGCCGCCCCGCCAGGTGGACGCCAGAGTGGCATGGGCCCGGATAGTCAGCCACCGTGGCTAGCACAGCCCGGGTACAAAACGTTTCGGCAATTTCTGGAATTAAAACAAATAGACAGAATATGTGTTAAACTTTGAAATTGCATATCTTTTGAACCATAAGTCCAAAAAATGAAAATAATATACCAAAATGCTCAGGAAGAAAATGTCCATCTGTTATTGCCATTGGTAGAATTAATTGACCAAAATAAATTGCCTGTATTTAATAAAAACAGAGATGGCAGATTTAATTCAAATTTTGGAAATTGCATAACTTAAGTTCTATTCATCCAAAAATTATGAACGAGCTCTCAAAATGTTCAGTGAACAATGATCTACAAGTTTATGTCATTTGAGGGAATTTTAGATTTAATATTGGTGCTGTTTATTAAAATTAAATAAAATGGCAGAATTAAATCAATTATTGAAAATATCATAACTTGATGAATATTAATTCAAAAATTGCAAATGATGTACCAAATTGATCAGCAACTCAAAGGCTATCTATCTATGTTAATTTCACAGTATGGAAATACCTTTTCCTTTGATGTCATTTGGAATTGTTTAAAATGATTTAAATTGCATAACCGTTTAAATCACCATTTATTCATCGTTAATCGGAAAATTGCAAATAAAATATCCAAATGATCAGTGGAACAATGCCTATCAAATAATGTCATTTTCATGCATTTAGGACCCATATTTCAGTACTGGACATTTTTTAATAAATGCTTAATTCACTAAGTTAAATATGGAGTTTTAACCCGTTAATTGCAATATTTATTTTAGGGGTTCCATTTAACTTGTGGGAGATGCCCAATATCATTTCAGTGCATAATATGACCATCTCATCATGAATGTGCATTGCACCTTGTATTCGTGTTATTTATTTCTTTTCCTATTATTGTTTGTGTTTTGGTAGATTTAGGAGTCGAGGTTCCACCACAATATCTTGACAACCAGTGCGACCAGCTCTATCAGCAAGGCAAGAGCTAACCTAACCTTCTTGGCATATCTCATCTTACCCAAGTATTTTATCCACCATAATATTGCATTCGATTCTAGCGACAACTTTCGGTCAGTGTATAGAGTATCCTATAACTGCATGCTCACTGAACCATTACATGTTTCCCCTCCTATTAACCATAGGTTGATGTGATGGCCTGAAGTAAATCATATCTGTTGTATGTGATGCTTAGATATGCTTAGCCATGCTTAGTCGAATGCTTAAGTTGTCCGTTGATTATTTCCATAATTGTGAAGTGGATGGAATGTTCGGACAGTGGTGGAAACTGGTATTGATAATTAATTGCTAAAAGGCTTGGATGAGTTGCCAACAAGGTTGTTGGTGTTTTGCCTCATTCTTGTCGCCTAGGCTGAGAGTGCTTTTAGCTAGAACCAAGAACCGAGCGTGCTTCCAATGGTAGGGACATATGGAATCCCCTTTAACCGAATAATTTGTGCGGGCGTATCCAAGGGTCCTCTAGTTTGCGCTTTCCATTTGCGAGTGTGTGGCTGGTGATGCTGATGATGATGATGTGATGAGAACGGTGGTGATAGGAGTGGCGATGGGGCAGGGTGTTGAAATCATAGTTTAAAAAACCGGACCGGTAATCGAACCGGTCAGGCTCTCGGTTCAGGTTTTTACTGGTCGAACCACTGGTTCACGGGTTCGATGTCTGGTTTTTTAAGATATAACATAATATATTTTTTATCATAAACTATTCAACCAAAAGATAAATATGTATCCAAATAATTTAAACTTTGACAATATGAAAAATAAAATAAAATAGCAAGCATACAAGATACAACGCATGTGCAAATACACATCACATGCAAAGGAACAACAAGCCGAGGGCCAATACGTGCGGCAAGCATCGAAGGTTCAGAAATGGTGACGTGTTTTGTTCAATGCTGCGAGGTAAAACTGAGTATATACTATTCTCTCTTATATTTAACACCAAGTTCGCTTTGGTAAGTTGGTTGCACCCAGCGTACATCACCTGCAGCATGCAGGTTCGAGTCCCTGCCCTTGCATCTATTTTTCTGAAATTGCGCAACTGAAAACCGGTAAAAAACCAGGAGGCCGGTTTAGTGCAGAATCGTCGGTCGGTCCGTGGTTTGACCGGTTTTCTCCGGTTCGATGGCGGGGCCGGTCCTAGTGCACTTAATAGACCGGTTGAGGCACCGGTTCCGGTTTTTTCCGGTTAACCCGGCGGTCCGGTCTGGTTTTTTAAACTATGGTTGAAATAGGCGCTGAACTTGTCCTGTCGTCACGATGACCCTTGGATAGTCTCATGCTTTGTAAAGGTTTAACCGCGCCCGCCCTGTCGGCTTTCCCCGGAAGAGAGCTATTTGCGTAGGCAAGGGGTCGGACGGTACCGGTGGCTAAAAACAGTACACCCCTGCAGGGTTTAATCTTTTCGAAAAGCCGTGTCCACGGTTATGGACAAATCTTGGGAAAGGCGGATTAGCTCATAGAAAACCTGAACCTGATATTAATTAAAATTTGGCAGCTAGAGGTTGCAACTCAACGTGTGATGAAAGGTTCATTTCCTCGAGGGAGATTCGAGGGAGTGCCTTGGTGGAGATAAGTGGTGTTTCTGAATACTGTAGGTTCCATGTGAACCAAAGAATAAAAGTTTACTATCTTATCCCCTCATGAAAACCTTCTGAGTAGACGATGCCATGAGTCCTAGTCTTCGGGAGGAAAAACTAGCTTTATGCAAAACAACCACCTTACAGCTTTGAAGCCAAACAGCATCGGGCCTATATCGCCCTACTAATTCTTGCGAGCACGTCGTACTCAGCCTTGCTTTGTTGATTATTACTTATTTTAGAGGAGGACGTCACCGAACTGGAAGGTGGGTTCTACGTTGACTTCGACGAATAGTCTGGGTTCCCAGGTGGCAGGTTGGGACTTCACGGAACAGGCTGGCTGGGATATGTTATTGTAGGCCTCTTAGGCCATAATTTGGATCTTGTTGTTTAGACAACTTTAATTTGCTTCCGCTTGTTGTAATGATGGGTCAGTGACCTCTGATGCGTCATTTGCTATCTTTCTCAGTTATATGAGTTGAACTATGATATCTTTGTATCGTAGAGTCTGTGATGTGCCAGTTGTTCCGGAGTCTTGGTCTCTTTACTATACGTGAAAGCGATGTCCGAGCTTATGGCATGATCGAGGTGTTGTGTGCCGATGATCCATTCCGAGCACACCAGCCAATGAGTTTTGGCCTGGGATTGGTAAACCCAGTAACCCTCGATTGTGTAGCATGACCGGTTACACAACATTTCACTGTATAGTTCTGGGGTCGGGGCGCTACAGCCCGGCCTGGCCGCTGCATGGGCCGGCCTGAGGCCGGAAGCCTCGGGCAGGTGCGCGGCCTCGCGCTCGGCTTGGGCCAGCCACGGGCCGGCAGCCTCGGCCACCCACCCGGCCTCACGCGCCCAGCCTAGGCCGGCCAAAGGCCGGTGGCTTCGGGCCACCCCCCGGCCTGCAGCCCGGCTTGGCCGGCTTAAGGCCGGCCTGTTTGGGAAATGTTTTTCCCTTTTTAGTTTTTGAAACAAATTTAAATAATCGATAACTATTTGAATAATGCTTCAAATTCGACAAATCAAATTTCAAAATGTTCAGGAAAATAAACTCTACAAGATGGAATAATTGTATTTGTCTTTTGAAATTATAATCTTGCTGTTTATTTATGAATTCCCAAAATGACATAATTATACCTAATTTGGGAAAAATCATAATTCGATAAATATTTAACCAAAAATTGTAAATAAAATATCAAACTGATCAACATGTAAAATACTATTAAACGATGCTAATATCATGTCATGACCACAAATATTTATTTGATGTTGTTCATAAATTGGTTAAAAGAATTAAATTCAATTAATTATTTAAAACGCTATTTATTCTTCGGTACTCAGAAAATTACAAATAAGGTACCAAAATGATCGGAAGGACAAACCCTACCCATTCATACCATGTTCATGCATATTTGAGCCACTTTTCTAATAATGTACTAATTTAACAAATGTATGAACAATGTGGTCATTAAGTTAAATATGGGGTGGTTTCCAAATAATTGCACTAATTATTTGTCTCTCCATTTAATTTTGCTATTTAAATTTACATAATGATATCTTTGCATAATTTTGTCATGTCATCATGTGATTGTGCATTGCACCTTGTCCTCGTGTGATTTATTTGTCTTTTGTATTATTTTTGGGTATCGATAGATTCCGGAGTCGAGGGTTCCTCTATCTACCCCGACGAGCCATACTACACGCCCCGGCAGCAAGGCAAGAGATAACCTAACCTTCTTGGAATTTAGCATCCTATTGTTTTATAAACTTATTCTTATCCACCATAATATTGCATGCGATTCCACTATCATTTTTGATCAAGTGCTAGATTATCCTATGTATGCATGTCTTCCCCCGAACCAATACATGTATCCCTACCTATGAACCCTAGGTTTGATGTGTTGGCCGGAGACAAAGATATAATTGTGGTTGTATGCTAGCTATGCTTAGCCATGCTTAGTCGTTTTTCTAGTTATGTCCGTTGATTAAATTCCATATTGATGATTGATGATGGAATGTTCGGACATGATGGTTACTTGTGGTGGATAATTAAATTGCTAAAAGGCTTGGATGAGTTGCCATCGGGGATGGTGTTTTGCCTCATTCTTGCCGCCTAGGATGAGAGTGCTTTTAGCTAGAACCAAGAACCGAGCGTGCTGCCATTGGTGGGAGTATGGGCTCCTTACTAACCGAATAACTTGTGCGGGCGTATCCAAGGGTCCTCTAGTTTGCTATTTCCATTTGCGTGTGAGTGGAAAAGAAGATGTTGCGGAGGATTTGTGTTTAGGTCGTGGCGATGGGGGCAGGGGCTGAAATAGGCTGGGTAAACTTGCCCTGTCGCCACAGATGACTCTTGGATAGTCTCACGCGAGGTAAAGGTTTAACCGCGCCCACTCGCCGGCCTTCCCCGGAAGAGGGCCAATCAGGTGAGCCGGACGGTACCAATGGGTAAATTAGTACACCCCTGCAGGGTAAATCTTTTCGAAAAACCGTGTCCACGGTTATGGACAAACTCTTGGGAAAGGCGGATTAGCTCATAGAGAACCTTAACCTTAATTAATTAATTTGGCAGCTAAAGGTTGCAACTCAACGTGTGTTTAAAAGGTTCATTTCCTCGAGGGTGATTCGAGGGAGTGCCTTTGGTGGAGATGAGAGATGTTTGTGGCTACAAGTTGGTTCGACGAGAACCGAAGATGAAAAGTTTACTCTCTTATCCTTTTGAGAAAATATTCTGAGTAGACGATGCATTTGAGTCATTTAGGTCTTTTATAAAGGAAACTTAGCTTTATGCAAAATAAATACATATACAGCTTTAGAGCCTCCGTCAGCATTGGGCCTATATCGCCCTACTAAACTTGCGAGTACGTCGTACTCAGTCTCTCTTTGCTGCCTTTATATTTGTATTTCAGAGGAGGACGACACCGAGCACACAGGTGGGTTCTTCGTGGACGTCGACGAGTAGTTCGGGGGTTCCCAGGTGGCAGCTTGGGACCGTGGAACAAGCTGGCATGGGGTTGTTTATTTGTAGGCCTCTTAGTCCCTATATTTGGATCTTGTTGTATTAGACAACACTACTTCGCTTCCGCATGATGAATTGTTGGGTCTGTGACCTTTTGTGTGTAATATTTGTATTTTTCTCTTATATGAGTTGCTATATGAATCTTTGTGTCGTAGAGTCTGTGAAGTGCCAGTTATTCCACGAGTCTCGATCTCATTATTATGCTTTGATAGCTATGCCAGTGTTTATGGCATGATCGGAGTGTTGCGTGGGAGCGGTAATCCCATGCCCTTCGGTTGTGTAGCATAGCCTGTGAGTTACATAGCCTCTGTGCATAATTCCGGTGTCGGGGCGCTACAAGTTGGTATCAGAGCAGGACTGCCTGTAGGAAACCCTTTCTATTGGTCGATGTCGAGTCTAGTTTGAAACTTATTTATAACCTAAAAATGAGTTGTGAAAACCTTCTTAGGATTCTTTTTACTCCTCATCCAGCTCGCTCTACTCTGATCTCTTATCCCTATTTGTTTTAAGTTTGGTGTCGAAGTTTAGGTTCTCGGGGTTGGGTTCTACCGTTCGGTGTTTGTCTCGAGTCCGTTGTATCCGTTTGCTATCGCCATCGATGACGTGATGTCACCGTGGTTGCCTAAATCTGTTTTTAGTGTTAGTGCCATCTTAAATCGCTATATCTGGAAGGATTCTTTTTATCAATCCTAACTGTGGGAATTGGTTACTAACTATGTCATTGTTCCAAACCTTCAGAATGGCTCCTACCCGTCGTGGGGAACAAGGCAATCCTGAGGCACCGCCGCCACCCTCAATGGCGGAGGTCCTGATGGCCATCGAGGAAAACCGGCTGCGGAATGAGCGTCTGCTCGAGCAGCTGGTGCAACAAGGGGCCAGGAGGAACACTGACTGCAACACTCTCACCGAGTTCTTGCGGTCCCAACCTCCCACCTTCTCTGAAGCTAAGGAGCCGCTTGATGCGGATGATTGGCTTCGGGCTCTTGAGCGCAAGTTTGCCGCTCTGCACGTTCCGGTGGCGGAACAAGTCAACTTCGTGACCTACCTGCTGACGGGAGCCGCTGGCTCTTGGTGGGAGAGCCATGTGTCAATGTTTGACGCGGGCCATGTCTTCACTTTGACGCGGCATGTCTTCACCTCGTGCGGCGTATATCCCCAAGCCCATCATGGACCTCAAGAGGAGGGAGTTCCTGGACTTGACCTAGGGACGCATGGACGTCCAAGCTTATGGACGCGAGTTCAACCACCTCTCCCGTTACGCCCCTCAGGATGTGACAAACGACGAGGACAAGCAATACCTCTTCCGCAAGGGGATCGCCCCTCGCCTCCGCTACAAGCTCCTACCCTTCAAGTTCCAGTCCTATCAGGAGCTATACAACCAGGCTCTTACGATGGAGCAGGGTAGGAAGGAGCTGGAAGCTTCCAAGAGGCCAGCTCCCACGGACCATCAGAGCTCCTCTTCTTCGGAGGGCAAGAAGCGTAGGGTCTTTGTGCCCTTCAGCGCCGTACCTCGTCCACCCTTCGCGCCAAGGCCTTCAGGGTTCAGGCCACCTCCGCCTCGCCCAGCTACCTCGATCTTGGGTGCGGCTGGAAGTAGCTTCCGCCCTCAGCTGCCTCCACCACCACCGAGGCCCACTTGCTTTGCGTGTGGCCAGCCGGGGCACTACTCCAGGGAGTGTCCCCAGAAGGCACCGGCGACCGCAGCACCTACACCAGCACCCTCTACCCCAGCCGCCGAGGCCATGACCATCAACCGTGGCTGTCTGAACCACGTCTCGGCTGAAGGAGTCGAGGAGGACCCCGGAGTTCTCATGGGTATGCTTCGAATCGATGATTATCCAGCTTCAGTCTTATTTGATTCTGGAGCATCGCGTTCATTCATATCCATAGCCTTTGCACACAACCATCAAATACCTTTTGTGAATATGGACTCCCCGCTAGTGGTCAAAACCCCAGGCTCTAGCTGGCACACTAAATGGATTGCTCCGGACGTCCAGATCACCATAGGCTATTGGTCTTTTCCGTTCCAACTAATAGCACTGAAGTCAGATGGGCTAGATGTAATTCTGGGGATGGATTGGCTAGTCAAATATCAGGCCAACCTGGACTGTGCTGCCAAGTCTGTCACCGTGATCCACCCAACCGTCGGGCTGGTGAGTTATTGGTCACCTTCGTCCGCAACTCCGTCTGCTGCCACTCCTCTCTCACCGGAGATCAGCTTATGTTTCCTGGAAGGAACCACACCACCTGAAATGCATGAAGTTGCTGTGGTGTGTGATTTCCCCGATGTTTTTCCGGAGGAATTGCCTGGCATGCCACCTGATCGCAGCGTGGAGTTTGTGATTGAGTTGGTTCCGGGAACCGCCCCAATTTCCAAAAGGTCCTACCGCATGCCAACGGAAGAGCTAACTGAATTGAAGAAGCAACTAGATGAGTTGCTGGAAAAGAAGAATTCATCCGTCCGAGTAGCTCACCATGGGGCTGCCCGATCATCTTTGTCCACAAGTCTCGATCTCATTATTATGCTTTGATAGCTATGCTAGTGTTTATGGCATGATCGGAGTGTTGCGTGGGAGCGGTAATCCCATGCCCATCGGTTGTATAGCATAGCCTGTGGGTTACATAGCCTCTCTGCATAATTCCGGGGTCGGGGCACTACATAGCCGTACTATCAAGAGGGGCTCTCGACCGAATATCTTGATCGTATCGTCGTAGAGAGCACAAACCTTTGCATCCATGCAATCATCTTTATTGGTTCTTATTTGTCTCTTATCGTGGTGTGGCCTTGGTGCTTGTCGTGCTTGTCATGACAAGGCTAAGTTCACCGAAAACGGTTTTCATATGCGTCCCCTATTGCGTTTTCGGTATTGGAGATTTTGCCGGTTCATCCGTGCGGAAGATTTCTCTCTTCCATTTCTTTGCAAAATCTCCATTGCTTGTTTGCCATTTCCATGGGTAGCATTTGTCGTCCTCTTTCCAACAAAATTGGTTTTACTTCTTTCGGACTTCAATTGCAAAAGATACGGTATTTCCGGTTTTCAAAAAGGAGGTTTAACCTTTCCCCATTTGTTTTTATAATATCTTGTTGGACTATGATGTTTCTCTGCATATTCTTGTAGTGCTCGTTGTGACGATTCCAACGAGTCCAAGATTATCGAAAACGGAGTTCGTGGGCGAAAGTTATTCAGTTTCTGGTTCTGCTGTTTTCCAGTAACCGGTAGTACCGGGTACTAGCGGTACGGCTAGTACCGGGGCCACTTCCGCTTAAGTTTTTAAGCTTCTGTCTTTTTCCGGAAGTGGCCCGGAAGTTCTTCCGGTAGTACCGGGCCTTTTACCGGAAGTACCGGGCCTTTTCCCGGAAGTTCCGCCCTCGCGGGTTTCTTTGCTTCTAGCCGTTAGCAGGCTGGTTTGGGTAGGGGGCGGTAGTACCGGCCGGACCATGGCCGGTAGTACCGGGCCTAGTACCGAGGCCACTTCCGCTTAAGTTTTTAAGCCTCTGTCTTTTTCCGGAAGTAGTACCGGGTCGATCGGTACTACCGGTCCATTTCCCGGTACTACCGGCCCTGCGGGTTTTCGCAGCTAGCCGTTGGTCGGCTGGTTTGGGTGGGGGCGGAAGTACCGGCCTTTGGGGGGGTACTACCGGTCCTGCGGGTTTCTCAGCGTGCCGTTGGTGGGCAGTTTTGCGTAGGGCGGTAGTACCGCCCTTTGGGCCGGTACTACCGACCCTACGGGAATCTGAGCCCAACGGCCAGATTCTCAGGGCACCTTTTTAAGGGCCCTTTCTTCCTCAATGGTTCTTCAACAACTATAGCTCATTTGTTCTCTCTCCTCCATTGTTGCAAATCTTGTGAGCTTGATTCCTCTCAATTCCTCCAATGAATCTTGCCCATTTTTAGGGAAACAAGAGAGGAGATCTAGATCTACCATTCCACCAATCCATTCCTCCTCTAAGTGAGGGGAACCTAGTGGATCTAGATTTTTAGTTTGCTTTGTGTTCATCCTCTTTGTTCTTCCTCTTAAATCCCTCCATAGCATTAGTTGCTTTGGTTGGATTTTGGAGAGAAGTATTTGACCACTTGGTGTGTTCTTGCCTTTTGCATTAGTTGCATCGGGTTGTGCTCTCCACGAAGATTCGTGGGATTGACGTTGAGAAGCTTGTTACTCTTGGGTGCATTGTGTTCCCAAGAGCTTTGTGCCTCTTGGGTGCATTGTGTACCCTAGACGGTTGGAGGATTCGCGAAGACTTCGAGTTGTGAAGCTTCGGGAAGATTTGGGAGCCCCCAATTTGGTTGTGGGTGTGTGCCCCAATATCGTTGTAAAGGCTCCGGATTCCGCCTTGAAGGATTCCGATAGTGGAAGGTGAACCAAACCCTTGGGTGCGGTTCATCGGAGAATAGGGTGAGGCCTTTGTGGCATCTTGAGTAGGCCTCTTGTGGCGAGCTCACACCCCTCCAACGAGACGTACCCCCTTAACAAGGAGGAACTCGGGAATACATCCTCGTCTCCGCGTGCCTCGGTTATTTCTATACCCGAGCTATCTACTTATGCAATTTACATTGTGATAGCCTTCGTGCTTGAAGTTTTATATCTTGCTATCACCTTGTTGCTTGCCTTGCTTAGCAAGTTGTTGGTGCACATAGGTGAGCCTAGTATATTAGGTTGTTGGCTTGTTAATTTAAACACATAGTTTTATTCCGCAATTATCAAGCCTTTAACCGGAAAAGTTTTAATCGCCTATTCACCCCCCCCCCTCTAGGTGACATCTCGGTATACATTGTTCTTTCAATAAGGGGGCAAAATTTTGGGTGAACCGAAAATAATAGTGAACGACCATTCGGGTGAACTGGAAATAATAGTGAACCAAAAATGGTTGCGAACCAAAAATAATATTGAACCGAAAAGGAATCAAAATTCGGGTGAACCGAAAATAATAATAAACCAAAAATACACCCCAACCGAAAAATAATAACACCAACAAGAAACTAAAATTCAGGTCAACCGAAAATAACAGTGAACAGAAAATAAATTTTTGAAAAATAGTTCATATTTGAAAATTGTTCCTTTTGAAAAATATTCATATTTGAAAATTGTTCCTTTTGAAAATATATTCATATTTGAAAATGTCCATTTTTTAAAAAAGTTTCAGATTTTGAAAGTTGTTCATTTTTAAAAAATATTTTAGATTTGAAAAATATTCCTTTTTGTAAAGTACGACAAAAAAAACCAAAACAGAAACAAACAAAATGAAAAAAACACAAAAAATAATTTGAACATTTTTAAATTTTGCACATCTCTAAAATTTGAACATTTCGAAATCTGAATAATTTTTCAAAAAAATCAGAAAAACGAAAACAGAAAAAAAGACAGGAAAAGAAACAAAAAAGGAACAAAAAACCTAAAAAACCGCTAGTGAAAAAAACAGAACAAAAACTAGTATAAAACACGTACTGGGCCGGCCCACCTATCACCGTACTAGTGCTGAGATGGTGCGCGTAGCGTCGCTAACCGATGCTACGGGCGTCAAATAGGAAACGCGCCTGTAAGCACCTCGACCCGAAAAAGTCCGGCGATATGTGGGGTGAAGCCATTTTATGGCCCAAACTAGATACCGGATATCGGGCCGGAAATTTTTATCCAAGCCTTCGGATAAGCGGTGGCTCCGGCGCTATATATGGCGGACGGAGGGCCGGCCGCCTTTCCTCTCGCTCCGCCGCTCTACTCTCTCCACTCCGGCGAGCGATTCACCGAGCTCCGCCGGAAATCCCCCCCTCCCCTCGATTGTAGATCCATGTCGGTCTGCACGGTTCCGGCGGAGGCTCCGGAGGCCGCGAGCCACCGGAAGACGATGCGGCGCGGAGGGCCGCGCGTGTCCGCTCGAACACGGAGCGCACCCGGGGCTCCTACAGGGACCACCGGTGCGAGGGGCTCGCCACACCGCGGGCGCACAACGTGGAGGATGACAACTCATCTGGTCGTCGTCGGAGGAGGCAACCGTCGGCGGAGGAGGAGTACCGCCTGCCGGAGGTGCTGCCAATCCCGTCGGGCGGGGTGCGTCGTCACCCTCGCCCCAGCGCGGCTCCCACATCTGCAGTTTGGACGTCCTCTACGACGTCATGATGCCGACCTGGAAGTGTACCGACGACGCCGACACCGAGCTCAAGGCCGCGATGGAGGCGCTCGAGGCCGGCCAACACGATGCTGTCAAACGCATGCAAGTGGCGGTGGATGAGCACGAGCTCGCTTGGGCAAAATGCTACTTGATCAGGAAGGAGGAGCTCGGCATCGACAAGTAAATCGGCGCCATCGCCACCTCCGCCGCCATTGCCGGTTGATCTAGCTACATAGTTTTAGTCTTATATTGTATAAAAATGTCGCTCGAACTATGTTTTATCTTCCCGTTTGAATATCCAGTATCAGTTTCGTGGATCTGTTCTGGCGCAACTCATCTCGTACCAGATAATCAGTTTCCGGCTTACCGATTCATCCGGTACGAGATTTTAGGGATCTGTTAGAGATGCTCTAAAACCAGATTGAGATACCCGAAACTGGTTTACGGTTTGTAACTGCATCCCGCAGAACGGATAATTAAAAAAACAACTGGACGCTAGATTTTAATTCGATCATGACTGCAAAAAACATACGTTTACAAACTACAGTTTATACGTGATTATTTAGGGCTATATTTTAACTTAAAATCCTAATTCAACCCTAAATCTTACCAAAATGGTCCACCGGAAATAACCCTAAATCCGAGGAGGGGTCCTAGAAGTAGTGGAGGACGCATTGTTCCTCGACGTCCTACTTGAGGCCGCGTTCCACCTTCTCTAAGTTCCACGACTCCAGACTCGCGGCATTCACACGGCGACGCTTCGTGCGGTGTTCGGAACACACACACTTGGGGAACGCACACACCAGCTCGTCATCGTTGGTGGAGTCCTAGTCGAAGTCCAAGTCGGTTGGGGGCGGCGACACGGGTGACGGTAGGCCATAAGCGGCGACCGGGCCACGGTGGAGGGGATCGGCGTGGCGGCTGGCGAGGACCCCGCATCCACATCGTGGCGTCACGACGGCCTGGGTGTGCCGAGTCCCAGTTGGTCAAACGGAGGAGGTCACACTTGTGAGACCCTCCGAGCACAGGAGGCGGCGCTGCTCCTGCCCGTCGCTGCTTGGAGGCGGACGAACACCGCTGGGAGGATTTGGATGCCATCAATCTGGCGAAGGAGACGGAAGAAATGGAGTGGAGGAGGCAGAGAGGCCTCGCCGGAGTTGGATGAGAAGCAGTAGGGAAGGTGAGAATGCGGCGGAGAGGATCGGGGATCTAACCCTAAATCGCCCCCAATCCCCAATATATAATGGGATTGGGGGATTTAGTGGCATCCAATAATTTTTTTTTGCAGGCCGGATGGATATGCGATTTATGTTCGGTCCATCCAAATAGGCTAAAATCCATTATCGAACGAATTGTTAGGAGATCTTTTTTGGAAAACACAGTACAAATACAGACGCTCACGTGTATACACACTCGCCCCTATGAACGCATATACGCACACCCTATCCCTATGAGCAACTCCGAGAGACTGAGCCGACGGGTCGATTCTTGAGATTGACGAAGAGGACGTCGCCACCCACTGAAAAACATTCCGCTTAAATAAGAAATATCAGTATCGAGATTTAAACTCTGATGGGCCGTAGACTGCAAGTACAACCACCCTCGTAACCAAGTGCCAGAGATCCGTTAGAGATATTGTAACCGAACATCGAATGACACATCCAATACGATAAACCTGCAAAAGAGGCCACGACAAATGCAGATAAGATAAATTGTTTTTTTGACATGGCAGATAAGATAAGTTAGCTATATATTCCACCCAGTTGTACTCTTTCGGCAAAGATCAGCTCTGGCATCGTCTGGGCCTACAGTTGTTGAACTGGATAAGATCGACACTAATTTAATACAAAAAGGTTGAGCAGAAATATGCGTCCATTTCTAGAAACCACGATCCAGCATCCAGAGTATCCTCAGCAGAACCCAACAGTCCACTCTGGATCATACGCGCGTGCACACGCGCAAACAGGCAGAGGGTGAAAGATCGGATCGGACCGCAGCAGATGATCCTCGTGGCGGTCATGGCGGAGCTGCTGGAGGAGTACACGGCGGCGGTGGCGCGCGCCGTGGAGCGGCTGCTGTCCGTGGCGCCGCGCATCTTGCCGCGCCGCGTGCGCTTCATCGTCCTCCGCAGCCTCCCCTTCACCTCGCGGCCGCAGCCCGTGCCGCCGCCACCGTACGCTATCCCCGTCCTACTCGCCCGCTGATTATGGTAGGCTAAAGCTTAGCTCAGAGCATCGGACTCTCAACTGAGGTGAAGCTTCTAGCTTGTACATATTCCTACTACAAACTCCTGTTAGTAGTACTAGTGAAGATCTTTGGCTGTTTCTTACTTTTGGTGTGTGTACTTCGTTGTTGCTCGGAAATTCAATTCTACATCGGAACTCACCAGCTCCTGTTATTTTGCACGAAAATAAAAAAAATAGTAAAAATTTTTGAAAAAATCTGAAAAATTCAGAGACACACGTGTAAGTTGTTCACCCTCGTGAATTTTTTCGGAACACAGGTTTTTCATTCCGAAAAAATTCACGAGTGTGAACAACTTATATGTCCTTAAATTTTTTCAGATTTTTTCATAAAGTTTTATTTTTTTTTATTTTCGTGCAAATTGGGAGGAGCTGGTGTGTTTGGGTGCACAAATGCCGCCCCCTTTGCTTGCTTGCTTATTCTGACTATTGAGCTTGCTGCCTAGCTAGGACATCATGGCTCAATAGCCTCAAGTAGTTAGTTGGAGTATGTAATTTCTGCATGACAACTAAGGGCGAGTAATGATCAAAGCTCCTAGCGAGGCGGCGACCCATCTGAATCATTGAGCCCATCGACATTGATGTGGCAAGTCACCAGTTAGTGCCGGGCGTCTTCCAAGATATTTTCAGTTTGGAACTGATTTTCTTTCCCAGAACCGACACCCTGTATTAACCAATGTTGCATTCATCTACTTTTTCGAGAGTAATACCATATTTTTATATAGAAGGTGAGCAAATTTACAAGAGCTTGCGTCAGTGTCGCGAACAAGACAAGCAAGACCACCCTGTAGAGTAAATAGGCAATAATTTCATGATTAATTTCACAATATTAAGCATGATGACACTAGCTACAATACTCAAACGTACTAGATGTATCAACTAATATGAACAGAAGCATATAAACGAAAAACATTTTTAAACTAGCAGATCGGATCACACGGTACATACCGATCCCGGATCACACGGCACATACCGATCCGTGGTAAAGAAAGTAGCCTCGATGTTGTTGACTTAATCTGACCCACTTTGAAAGTCCGGCCGAAGCTCCGAGGTGGACTTAGCCGATGCGAGAACAGCTTCGGGAGGGAACACTCATACGATTGCCCCTCCTTCCACATGCGATTAACGCACGGTCCGCAACCCTACCGTAAGTAACCATCACGTATAAGTCCCGGAGGCGTCCCATCCGTACCTGCATCACAAATAAATAAAGCGCCGCACAAATGGAAACACCCGGACTACTTGTGGCGCCCTAGACAAGGCTGCAGATCCGGTACTAGGTCGAGGGGAGTCCCATTTCCTCCCACATGTGGGTAGTGCGCTCATTCTTGGATCAGAGGACAAGAACTCGGGTCCTAGGCGACACTAGCAGAACAAATCACCACAATTGGCATTCCGCCGGTGCCTTATCTTTATTAATTATTCTCATCGCCAAACATTAAAGATTATCATGTGAATTTAAACCCAACTATCATATTATAACAAGGCTTGAACATGACTCGAGCAAAACAAACCTAAGCCTGCTCTACGACTCGCAAGGCTAACAAGATAAACAAGCAACATGGTTATAGGATGTGGAGGGATGGTTATATCATGGCTGCCAGGTAAACATGCAAATAGGATCGGGACACAAGCATCGTAACATAGGGCTAGCAAGGAACAAAAGATAGGAGGTGTAAGAGACAGAAATCAAGCAAAGATAGCAAGTAAGTATCATTTGCCTGCAATCCGGTAGAGGTAGCAGAACCTGTTGTTGCTCACATCAACTCATCGTCCTATTCCCGAAGAAGCAACAAACACTGGAAACATAAAAGATGCATTTTACTACTACGGCAAAAGAAGCGGCATGTTGATGACATGATGCATGACAAATTAAATGTGATTCAATTTTATTTCCTAACACATGGCAAAATATTTTAAATGAGATCGGGGCACAATATAGATGCACCGGACAAACCCCATAATTAAATTGATTTAATTTGACTAAATGGATAAAGGTGCGATATTAATTAATGATGCATGATTTTAGAAGATACGGATATATATGGCATAGGGTTAGGGTTGGGGTCACACATCGGAAACGAGGAACTTCGGATTCGGAACCATCGTCTTCGGATCGTAGTCGAAGTAGTCGTCGTAGTCGAAGTAGTCGAAGTAGTCGTTCGTCCGGAGTCGAAGTAGTCGAGGTAGTCGACGTCGTGGAAGTAGTCGTACTCGGGTCGTCGTGGTTGCGGACCTTGGCGTTCCGGGCTTCAGGGTTGTCGGGGTTCCACGGCATCGGGGGTCGGGGCACCGGTCTTCTCGGACACGCACGAAGGCGGCCGGCACAAACGGGCAACAACACGAAGAACTTGTCGTATTTTCCGGTCGAGGTAGACCTTGGCGGGTTGTCGTCGTTCACACGTCGGGGAAGATCTTGGCGGCTCCGGTCTTGGACTTCACGGCGCCGGGTTTGGCTTCACGGTGGAACGGAGACACGTCGGGAATGGAGATGAGCATGCCACGGCGACGTCGGAGACAGAAACGGGGAAGTCAACGGAGACGGCATCGGGCACGTGCACGCAGACGAGAACAAAGTCGGGAACACATCGGGACGAAAACGGGAAACAGCCATCGGGGAACCGACCCCAGGATACAGCAGCACCACGGAGAAGTTGCATCGGGGACAGCAGAGGTAGCACCATCGGGCAACAGAGGAGCAGCGCAGGGAAAAGAGCAGGGGCAGGGGAGCACGGGGTCAGCATCCATGGCGAGGAGGAGCCGGACCGGGGAATCAGCGGCGGCAGTCAGGGAAGGAGGAACTCGCGGGGCGCCGGAGCAACGACACGGAGGAGGGCGACGGGGAGGAGAAGGTGGCCGGGGTCGAGCTGGTGCGGGAGGCGCAAGCGACGGCCGACCAGGAGGAGCTAGACGGAGAGGAGGCCGGCCAATGCGGTGGAGAGCTCAGGAGGTCGGGGATGCGGTTGACGCGGGCCGGACGGTGGCGCGGGAGAGGACCGGGGCGACGAGGACGCGGCAGACGGCGGCCAGGCGTCGAGGACGTCCAGAGGAGGGCCGGCACGGGAGGAGCACGGGATGGGGAGGCCGGAGGCGCGGGCCGAGCGTGGCAAGCGAGGAGCAGGCGCGGGCCGTGCGTGCGGGGAAAGGGAGCTCGGGGGAAGGAGAGAGGCCAGGTGGGGAGAGGAGGGAGAGCAGGAGGAGGGAGAGGGGGCGACTGCGGCGAACTGGGAGGGCGGAGGAGGAGAGAGGAGCCGGCTGTGGAGGGGATCGAGCAGGTGCGGGAGCTCGGGAGCGAGCTCGGGCGCGTGCAGGGGGAGAGGAGGAAGAGGACACGGGAGAGAGAGGAGTTGCGGATGGGGAAGAAAAGAAGGAAAGAAAAGAAAAGAGAGAGATGGAAAAGAAAGAGAGAAAAGAGAAAAGAGGGGGTAAAAGAAAAAGAAGGGAGGTGGAAGGACCGTTCCGCGAAACGCAGAAAACAAAGGAGGGTGGCTGCAAAAAGTCATGGGGTGGGAAAACAAAACTGCCAGGGGGAAACCCTAGGGTTTGGGGTTAGGTGGGCTTTGGGCCGGTTTGGGCTACTCTCTCGCAATTCTCAAAACATTTTCTTTTGCAAATTAATTTGACAAATAATTTTAGAAAAACGGAGACGAACGTCTCGGTAAAATATTTTCTGACAATTTTAGAAAAATAAAAATAGGGTTTAATAAAATAATTTTTGTTGCCAAAAATATGCGATGCGATGATGCTGATGTCATGATAATGCAAAAATAAAATAACAGGCAATTCTAATTTGGGGAAAAACCCCGGGGCATTACAACCGACACCACTAACAAGGGATCTCGCCCCGAGATCCACGCTACTGTCGGGGAGAAGAAGAGCAAAGTAAACTATCGAATCTTCTCGCACCATGTTGATCTTCTCGACACCACTAACAAGGGATCTTGCTCACGTTGATGGTGATGACCGTCTGTTGAGATTCTTCTGAAGATCGAACCTATTAGGTCAAAGGCAAGAGATCGTCCACCCACGAAGATTCTATGACTCAGAAGATAGATAAGAAATAAGATTTAAAACATATAGGGTAAGAGGAGGAATAGAAATAGAGGTAAGGAGTAAATAAGAATTCCTATCGAGATATTTTCAAAATAGGTTTAGTAAAATAGTTTTGACACTCTACAACAACGACCATTAGCTAGGGTATCCTACAGGCAGACTGGACCCGCGGGGTATCGAAGAACCATGGCTCTGATACCACTTTGTAACGCCCCCCGGATCGGTACTATGTAGACTTAGCGATTTCCACCAAATCCGCATAATAACGATCCTAGGATGCCCACCAGGCATAACGTGCACGTCGCAACACACGTTATGCGGGTGGAATTGTGATAACATTACATTAGTTCTCGATGGAACCCACAAAAGAACATATATACAACAACGACTCACCGAGTCAAGAGCGAAAGATACAATATAAAGATCCAAATAACAACGGAAGCGGGTAACATCCGACTACGGACAAGATACAAATTGAACTAAGAGTCCTGAAGATAAGCAAAGGCACCATATCCCTGCACAGGCCAAGCCTAGCCGGAGGGATTCCCAAGCTAACGTCGTCAGACTTCAAACCTGTCGGCTGCATTGGAATAGCAGCCCCGAAGGGGTCAGTACTATTAGAAGTACTGGCAAGTAATACTCATAAGATATCAAAGCTGGAATTCCGAGGAAAAAGGGTTAGCGATTGAGGCGGCGGCAAGCAGCACTAACAACTTATAGAGACACGCTACAACTTTCGTCTAATAGAGAGGAGGTAAGAGAGCGCATAGGTAACCAACTATACTAACACCAAACATACCCAGCCAATTCCTTACCAGCCCGGTTAACCACGATCAGTGAGTCCAAAGGCACTCACACAGTTGGCAATTTTATAATTTATTATTAAAGTAGCTCTATCTTACTAATCATTTTATTATCATTAGGTGTAAGTTGTCTATGATCTTGTTAGCCAGCACATTTCACCAAGTCGTCCATAACCGCGGACACGGCTTTTCGAAAAGATTTAACCCTGCAGGGGTGCACAAATGTAACCACACGCACTTCAACCCTTGTTGCCATGCAATTAGCACACTTCCGGGGTATGCTGGCAGGGTATCCGATGCTACAGTTTCCTTCGCTACCACACTTGTCCAGGGAACCACCCAGCTAAGTCTGACCCACCTTGAAAGTCCGGCCGAAGCTCCGAGGTGGACTTAGTCGATGCGAGAACGGCTTCGGGAGGGAACACTCATACGATTGCCCCTCCTTCCACATGCGATTAACGCACGGTCCGCAACCCTACCGTAAGTAAACATCATGTATAAGTCCCGGAGGCATCCCATCCGTACCTGCATCACAAATAAATAAAACGCCGCGCAAATGGAAACACCCGAACTACTTGTGACGCCCTGGACAAGGCTGCAGATCCGGTACTAGGTCGAGGGGAGTCCCATTTCCTCCCACATGTGGGTAGTGCGCTAATTCTTGGATCAGAGGACAAGAACTCGGGTCCTAGGCGACACTAGCAGAACAAATCACCACGATTGGCCTTCCGTCGATGCCTTATCTTTATTAATTATTCCCATCGCCAAATATTAAAGATTATCATGTGAATTTAAACCCAACTATCATATTATAACAAGGCTTGAACATGACTCGAGCAAAACAAACCTAAGCCTGCTCTACGACTCGCAAGGCCAACAAGATAAACAAGCAACATGGTTATAGGATGTGGAGGGGTGGTTATATCATGGCTGCCAGGTAAACATGCAAATAGGATCGGGACACAAGCATCATAACATAGGGCTAGCAAGGAACAAAAGATAGGAGGTGTAACAGACAGAAATCAAGCAAATATAGCAAATGAGTATCACTTGCCTGCAATCCGGTAGAGGTAGCAGAACCTGTCGTTGCTCATATCAACTCAACGTCCTATTCCCGAAGAAGCAACAACCACTGGAAACATAAAAGATGCATTTTACTACTACGGCAAAAGAAGTGGCATGTTGATGACATGATGCATGACACATTAAATGTGATTCAATTTTATTTCCTAACACATGGCAAAATATTTTAAATGAGATCGGGGCACAATATAGATGCACCGGACAAACCCCATAATTAAATTGATTTAATTTGACTAAATGGATAAAGGTTCGATGTTAATTAATGATGCATGATTTTAGAAGATACGGATATATATGGCATAGGGTTAGGGTTGGGGTCACACATCGGAAACGAGGAACTTCGGATTCGAAACCGTCGTCTTCAGATCGTAGCCGAAGTAGTCATCGTAGTCGAAGTAGTCGTAGTAGTCGAAGTAGTCGTTCGTCCGGAGTCGAAGTAGTCAAGGTAGTCGACGTCGTGGAAGTAGTCGTACTTGGGTCGTCGTGGTTGCGGACCTTGGCATTCCGGGCTTCAGGGTTGTCGGGGTTCCACGGCATCGGGGGTCGGGGCACCGGTCTTCTCGGACACGCACGAAGGCGGCCGGCACAAACGGGCAACAACACGAAGAACTTGTCGCATTTTCCGGTTGAGGTAGACCTTGGCGGGTTGTCGTCGTTCACACGACGGGAATGGAGATGAGCATGCCACGGTGACGTCGGAGACGGAAACGGGGAAAGTCAACGGAGACGGCATCGGGCACGTGCACGCAGACGGGATCGAAGTCGGGAACACGTCGGGACAAAAACGGGAAACAGCCATCGGGGAACCGACCCCGGGATACAGCAGCACCACGGAGAACTTGCATCGGGGTCAGCAGAGGCAGCACCATCGGGCAACAGAGGAGCAGCGCAGGGAAAAGAGCAGGGGCAGGGGAGCACGGGGTCAGCATCCATGGCGAGGAGGAGCCGGACCGGGGAAGCAGCGGCGGCAGTCAGGGAAGGAGGAACTCGCGGGGCGCCGAAGCAACGACACGGAGGAGGGCGACGGGGAGGAGAAGGTGGCCGGGGTCGAGCTGGTGCGGGAGGCGCAAGCGATGGCCGACCAGGAGGAGCTAGACGGAGAGGAGGCCGGCCAACGCGGTGGAGAGCTCGGGAGGTCGGGGATGCGGTCGACGCGGGCCGGACGATGGTGCGGGAGAGGACCGTGGTGATGGGGACGCGACAGACGGCGGCCAGGCGTCGAGGACGTCCAGGAGGAGGGCCGGCACGGGAGGAGCACGGGATGGGGAGGCCGGAGGCGCGGGCCGAGCGCGGCAAGCGAGGAGCAGGCGCGGGCCGTGCGTGCGGGGAAAGGGAGCTCAGGGGAAGGAGAGAGGCCAGGTGGGGAGAGGAGGGAGAGCAGGAGGAGGGAGAGGGGGCGACTGCGGTGAACTAGGAGGGCGGAGGAGGAGAGAGGAGCCGGCGCTGGAGGGGATCGAGCAGGTGCGGGAGCTCGGGAGTGAGCTCGGGCGCGTGCAGGGGAGAGGAGGAAGAGGACACGGGTGAGAGAGGAGTTGCGGATGGGGAAGAAAAGAAGGAAAGAAAAGAAAAAGAGAGATGGAAAAGAAAGAGAGAAAAGAGGGGGTAAAAGAAAAAGAAGGGAGGTGGAAGGACCGTTCCGCGAAACGCAGAAAACAGAGGAGGGTGGCTGCAAAAAATCAGGGGGTGGGAAAACAAAACTGCCAGGGGGAAACCCTAGGGTTTGGGGTTAGGTGGGCTTTGGGCCGGTTTGGGCTACTCTCTCGCAATTCTCAAAACATTTTCTTTTGCAAATTAATTTGACAAATAATTTTAGAAAAACGGAGACGAACGGTCTCAGTAAAATATTTTCCGACAATTTTAGAAAAATAAAAATAAGGTTTAATAAAATAATTTTTGTTGCCAAAAATATGCGATGCGATGTTGCTGATGTCATGATTATGCAAAAATAAAATAACAGGCAATTCTAATTTGGGGAAAAACCCCGGGGCATTACATGGTTGGCTCCCTGGGAATTCATCTAATAGTAAGTAACTTATATAGTACAAAATGATTCATCAGAATAATCCATCGCTAAAGATTACATAACAGGATACCATGTAGCGTGGTTTACATAAAACAATAGTTGTTATAGAATTTGAATGGTCATAGTTGTTAACTTGTTATAGAATTTGAATGGTCATTAAAGCTGGTTTCCCAAGCTAAGGGCATCTCCACCGGCACCCCTAAAAACATGCCCAACATCCCCGAAAAAGTGTAAGCTATCGGGGATGCCAGACACATGTCGGCCTCTATTGAAACAATTGTCATTAGTGACGCCCCCCAAATGGCCGGATTATTTTATTTTTGTGTATTTTTATCAATATATTCATATTTCTATCTAAATAAATAACGTACAGCAGGATTGCATAGTTCAATAATATTTTAAACATAGAAATAATATAGTGTAATATACTAATTTAAATAAAATTTAAATTCGTAAGTTCTAAAAAACAACATGACACTCGAACTATTTCGTTCTCTTTGATCATTCATAAGTGCTCGACTAGATCATCTTATAGTTGGTAATAAAAAAATTCATCACGAATTTACTGATGCATGAGCAAACTCAACCGTGATGCCTTGTTATGGCTCGGCAAGAAGGCCCTGTAGTCCCACTGTTGATCAAACACTATATTAACATCGCACTCACTCTCCACGACCATGTTGTGCATGATAACACAAACATTCACGACCTTCCATATTTGATGTAATGATCATGTTTAAAAGAATACCGAATAATAACAAAATGAGGTTGGAGCACACCAAATTTTCGTTGCATGTCGTTCATAATACTCTTATTCCCCAACAAAGTGAGATTTTTCCTAACCTACATGGCTCCTCGGCCACGCCCAAATGGAGAGGCATGGATTATCCAATCACCCAATTTTAGCTCCTTTTACTTGAAAACACCAATGACGTATTCATTACAACTGGCCGATGAGGTTGCATGGATGACAAAGTATCCCTAGCTCTCCTTATGTATAGCGGTCTTTAGTGTTATGTCTAAGTAATTTTCTCTTCTGCAAAACAAACAAAAAAATTGGTCGTCGGATATGGTTGGTGTGTGCGTGCCAACATCTTTTTTTTTTAGAAAAGGGGGGTCCCAGCATCTGCATCGAAAGATGCATACGGCTTCTTTATTATTTTATTCAACAAAGGTCTGACAAAGAAACATACATAAAAAAACCCGAAACCACCACGCAACACCTACGAACTCGACAATGAGTGAAGTCATGTAAACAGGGCCTTGTGCCATGAAAACGCAAACTCCACCCACCAACTAGGAACCGGGAACAAGTCGCATACCCCGAGACGCCCTCTAGGCGAAACGAGAGCGGTCATCCGGTCTAGCAGACTCCTGAAGCAAGAAGCCGTCACCACCATCGAGCCACCGCCATCGGACTCTTCAGGGTTAAGATCCGCATGATACTCGACAGGCCTGCCGTCGATGCCACCATGGCACCAGACTGCGCCTCCTCCTGCGCGCGTCCATCATCATGCGCCCGCCGCCGAGACCCCGCTGCTCCATGCCGCCGGGACCCGCCGTGTATGATACAGTCGATAACACGCCGCTCCACCTTATTCTCTTTTCTCGAACTCCACCATCTTCCACTGGTCCCACATGCCAGGTACATCTCCCAAACGTTGCCCCCAAGGGGGAGAACGACGGGATCGCCGCCAACGTCGATCTAGGGTTTCCCCCGGAGTGATTCGGACAGGATTGCGAACTGCATCATCAACGCCTTCAACAAGGTTATGGCGCCCACGAGCGTCACCGTCGACAGCTCCAGCCGCCGCTAGAGCCCGGTATTCACCGGCAGTATCAGCACCCACTGTAATCTGTGTTGGCATGTCCGCCTAGCAAACCACCGGCAAACTGCTCCTCCGTTGAGCCAGTCCCTCGCGGGCCACGAGGATGCCCCGGCCGCCACCGAGACCGCCTCGCCGTACGCCGCGTCGCGCAGCCCCACCGTAGGGAAGAACAGCACGCCGCGATGCCGCTGGACCGCCGGGAGGACGTAGTTGACGGTGGCGCTGTTCTTGTCGCGTGCCCACGGATCCCGCAGGCAAGGCCCGACGAGATTCGTCGCACCCCCAGATCATCACCCCGCAGATCAAGATCGAGCCCGTGATCCTCCTCCAATCACGAGATCTCCATTGAAACGCAGGGAGACGACGACCTAGGGAGAGCGCCCCGCCACCGCCATCATCGGAGCCCGCCCAGGAATTGCCGCACGATCACGCACCGGGGCCAGATGGATTCTCAGGACTGTTCTACCTGAAAGGCCTGGCCAGTGATTAAGCGTGACCTCATGGCGGTGATCCTGAAGCTATGGATTGGGGATGGCCGTGGCTTTGGAAAGCTGAACAAGGCTCTGATCATCTTGATTCCAAAGAAGGCAGATGCATCGGCGATTGGGGAATTCAGACCCATAAGCCTCGTTCACGGAGTGTCAAAAATCTTCTCGAAAATCCTTGCAAATCATCTACGGAGCAGGATTGGCGCCCTAATCAGCGCAAATCAATCGGCATTTGTCCGGGGGCGGAGTCTGCATGATAACTTCGTGCTGGTTCGACAGATGGCCAGGAGAATCAACTCGAGGCGACAAAAAGGTGTGGTACTGAAACTAGACATCTCGCGAGCGTTCGACTCTCTATCCTTGTCTTTCCTTCTGGAGGTTTTGCGTGCGTTTGGGTTCAGTGATGCTTGGTGCGCCAGAGTGGCTATTCTCCTTTCGACTGCTAGCACAAAAATTCTGATCAACGGAGTCCTGGAACGCAAGATTCAGTATGCAAGAGGCCTGCGGCAAGGCGACCCCGCCTCGCCAATTCTGTTCATCGTTGCCATGGAAGTACCGTCACTGCTATTTGCTAAAGCCGTGGATGAAGGGATGCTGTCGCACATGTTTGGTTCCACCCCTCTGCAGCGCATCTCAATCTTCGCTGATGATGTGGTGATTTTCACAAGGCCACAGATGCAGGACTTGACTGTGATTAGGGCGATGCTGGCGATCTTTGGTGAGGCATCAGGCCTGCATGTGAATTACAATAAATCGACAGCCACTCTTATCCGTGAAGGGGGGGAGACAAGCAGCTGGTGCTGGATAATCTGAACTGCCAAGTGGTGCCATTCCCAATTAAATACCTTGGCTTGCCTCTTGCCTTGAGGCCTCTGACGAAAGCGGAATCGCAGCTGTATCTGGACAGGGTGACGACCTCCTGCCCGGCCTGGCAGCGTGGGTTGCTTGAGAGAGCAGGGAGGTTAGTACTGGTGAAATCTGTAGTCTCCGCTAGGCCAATTCATCAACTTCTGATTGCAGAAGCGCCGTGCTGGTTACTTGAGGCCGTAGATGCCTGGATGCGTAATTTCTTCTGGACAAGTAAAGATGAAGTCAACGGCGGGCAATGATTGGTCTCCTGGGAGGCAATCTGCAAGTCGTACTGCTATGGAGGGATGGGAGTCAAGAACTTGAGGTTGCAGGGGCTTGCACTCAGAGTCAGGTGGGAGTGGTTGCGCCGCACTGCGCCAGATAGGCCATGGCAGAGACTGCCGTGTCTGAAGGACAGTGAGGCGAAGATGGTTTTCGACAGCTTGATTGAAATCTCAGTGGGGAACGGGAGAAGCACCAAATTCTGGACAGACCGGTGGATGGATGGCAGCAGGATATCGCCCCGGATCTGCTGCTCACTGTGGCCACAAGGCGCAAGAACAAGAGGACTGTTGAGGAGGGGCTCGTGGACAACAACTGGATTGCGGATGTGGGAGGGGAGATTAGCCAGCTGCTGCAGCTGTGGATCAAAATTGGAGAGGTGCAGCGAGACCCGCAGCAGGAGGACAGCTTCAGATGGCCATGGACAGCATCAGGGCTTTACTCGGCGAGTTCCACTTACAGTATACACTACTATCCTAAAGGTCGTGGGATTCCTGCGACCTCAGTCGAATGGCCCTCGTCAGCCTGTCACCGTGTGCCGCGTGGATGGATTGGTGCATATGTGTATCCATTTGGTTGGCCTGTTGTTTTGCTTATGTATGCTGAGTGCTGCTTTCTTGGACTTTTTCGCATGATTCGTCCTACGTGGTTTGCTTCTGTTTCTGATGTGGGCATCCTTTTTAACTCCTTTCATTCTCTCCCACGTACTGCCTGCTGCTTGGTTTCTGCCGGTTCCTCTGTATGTTGCCGGTGCCCTCTTTGTTTTTTTCCCCTGCCTATATTTAAGTACTTGTGGCACTGAAGGTTTAAAAAAAACAACAAGCTCAATTTTTTTTGGAAAAACCCTAACAAATAAATCAAAAAATTGTTACAAATTTGTATTACATTTAATCGTCTCTACTAATTTAAAATTATGATATGCATAAAAAAAAGATAATTCCTTGGGAGTAATATATTTAGCTCCATAAAAAAAAGATAATTGTTAACTTTTGGTTATTGTGACGTGTCCTTGCTACTTTTCTTTTGTTCATATGGAAGAAAATGTATAAACTAATGGCTCTTGTGCCTCCACGTTAAAAGAAACGGCACAGTTTTGGTCCACAGGAACTACCTAACATATGTATGCAAGTTTCAAAAAAAAAAAAAAAGCAAACCACTGGTGACCCGATGAGAACATGCAACGTCCCCAAACTGTACAAGCTTCTTCCAAAGCATACGGCTTTCTAGATGTATATGATGATCTCTAGACAGATGGATCTTATATGAATCATATGATGAAGTACCACATGAGTGGATATATAGGAAAGGAATCCAAATCTGCCGAATCGCTCATGTTATGATCTTCTACATCCTAGATCTCCGCGTTCCGTCATCTAACTTATGTTCTTCATGTAGCATTCAGATCGAATGACTCTATGAAATTACGTCGATACTTCCACATATTATGGGTAACGTAGGAGACATCCCTATTTTCCCCCGGGGGTCTTAATTACCACTGCTTTTCTCAGTTTTATTAATCCGGGCGGCTCTTTATTCTTTATTATTGCCTTAAATTTAAAGTTCTTGTTTCAAGTTACGATTTTTAATTTTCTATTATTTTTATTATATTGATGCTTTATCACATTGCTTTTTATGATGCAATTCATAGACCATACAGATATGGGTTAGAAATCAAATTTATCCCTTTTTTCTTTATCTTTTATTTCTATAGATCATACATTTTATTTTATGGAAGAAAAACAAAAGGATTTAGTTCATATTCACGAAGTCTTTCTTCCTGCAGCAACCGTCTCTCTCTTTTCCCTTCTCGGTCTGTCTGCTCACCTCCACATCCTCATGGCAGAGCTCATCTCCACGTCTTGATGCTTCTTCCGTTGATCATCGCCGAAGTATCTGTCTTGGCAAGCACCCGCAGGAAGCCGCATGAGGTACGTGTTGGTTGCCCTTTTCTTGTCTTGTGCTCTTGGCCGCATGTACTACTTGTGCTTCACCTTTGCTTGTTTTGCAGGCTCGTCTTCCATGTCGTATTCATCTAGGTTGCATTCTCGTGCTCCTAGGTTTGAGCAAGGTCTACTTCATGCTGGTGGGTGGATCACTCTCTTTTGTTTTCTTTTTCTCTTCTCTTGTAACCTTGTGGGATGGTTCTCTGTTTTGGCAGCCGATCGGGGTCTTTGTTCCATGTTGCTTTGTCCTGCTGGTTTAACCGATGTGCTCCCTGCGTAGCCTGTTCATACAACCATTTATGTGTTATTATTTCAAAGCCACACCTCAAGTAGTTAGACGAGGAAAAAAAGATGCATCCCTCCAAACATAGTGATGCTCCAATGACAGACAACAAGGTTCCAGCGAAGCAAAGGTATAAATTACTCACAGGTTTACTCTACCTTAATTAAATATTTTGCTTAGACATTAATTATGATGTTGGTCTGCATGTAGATGAAAATCAAGAGTCTTCCCCAGCAAAATATAGGTCAAATTAAGCACCACACAATTATTGCCTCCTGAACTATATGCAGGCCAGGAAGAATTTGCAGATATGCATGAGGAACCTGATGTAGGTAATTATTTCCTTAACACAAAACCTAAAATATATATTATTTGTCAAGCCTGATATAGGTATATGCCAGGGAAGGCTTGGGCGCAATTTTTTGCATACAGATCAGACATCGTGCAAGACAACAAAGGAAATGACATTGTTGAAAATTGCACTGATACAAATCTGTATGCAAAAAAAAAACTCCCATGGCTTCCTGCGCAGTGGACTTTGATAAAATCATAGTTCTGACTGGAGGTTTTACTTGATGAACAAAACCATAGAAGTGAAGATTAAAAAAAATCAAGCCAGAAGATTCCATGACAAACTCGCTGGTGTCACAGCAAACCTTCGATAGTAAAGTGGCTGGTTTACAAAATAGAGAAGACCGTAAGAGTAATAAGAGACCAGAGGGTTGGGTTGAATCAATGCAAGAAAAGGCTAACAAGAAAGGCAAAAAAACAAGCCAAATAACGCAACGGAAATCCAATAAAAGAAGGAATAGTGGAATCAACATGAAAGAAGGTCCAGGTGATGAAGTACAATGCTACAACAATATTGTAAGAATTCCTGCTCATCTCATGGCTCCATAAATTTCAATAACTACATGTGTGAGTCTAACCATACTATTGTTTTTATTAACTAGAGGGTGTCGAGGTACCAATAGAGATCTTTTTTTTTAGATAAAAAATAGAGATCTTGTAGATGAATGAAAATGGAACTGCTATTGTTTCACTAGATCATTGTTGGTAAGATATTAACAAGTTTATTTACGACAAAACTAGAGAACTTAAACCTTTAAACCTTTGGTTTCTCACAAGTTTGTATCACATTCCACATCATACAGTCAAGTATGTAATTTATGCAATGTTGTTAAAACATGCATAATCAAATTGCAATATATCATATTTCATTTCATGATTACTTTAGTGTTGCTTATACTATCTGGCAGGAAACAAGCATTAGATGTACTAAAGATGAGCAATTGTATTTTCCTCCTGTAAACACCATTCCAAGAAGCCAATCCGTAGGATACACTAGAATCCATATACCACATCATGCAGTCAAGTATGTTATTCATACAATGTTTCATATTTCATTTCATGCTTACTTTACTTTTGCTGCTACTATCTCACAGGAAACAAGAATTAAATACTCCAGGCAATTGTATTTTCATCCTGGAAGCAAAATTGCAACAAGCCAATCAGCTGGACACCAAAATCCGTTCTTGCGAACAAGCCAATAAACATCATCTACATGATATGTCATATGGAATAACTATTTTAATCCCTTACAATACAGTGTATATTATCCATTTAATTTGTTATTGCAAGTACAATTAGCACAGTAGCAGAACATTAATCATATATGGATCTGAAATTTGTTTCTTACCCTTTTGTTTTGCTCGAGTGGCTACTGCAACTGCGTGCATGCACACCACACCGGTGCCTTCTTCCTCGATCAAGCTCCAGCTCATGTACCCTTTATAGCCAGAGTAAGCTCGACGTGTTGCCGGTGACTCAGTGAAGCAGGAGGTCCTCGCGATGGATGAGCTTGTGGTGCAGCAGCGAACGCATGGAGGAAGTAAGGAGGAGGGCCTCACGATTTGGGGCAAGCTCGTGATGCGGCGGCTACTCGGTGGAGGCCGCAAGGTCCTGCCGCAGCGGTGACTTCGGGCGAGGTCATAGTGCGGTGGCGACTCGTAAAAGAGGCCCTCACGATTTGGATCGTGCTCGGTGTGCAGCGTGGACTGCAAATTTAGGCCGTTTCGGTTGCCGGAGCCGAAGAAAGATGTCCCTATGGTAAGACAAAACACACTACTTCAATTATACATTGTATTTTACTTACTTAAACTTTCCAAAACATTAACAAATATTAACAACTCACTGTAGGCACCTACTGCACATTATGGGTGACTTCTTTTGGGTTTTTGGATGGCTTCTAGGTCCCCCACCGCATAAGCAGAAAAGAACTCTCCAGATTTTACCCACCGAAAAACTCCCCAGAAGCGAACGGTCCATTCCGCGGAAATAGCCATATCGTTCAAACAATTTACAGCTAGAATGCCACTCCACCGAGTCTCTCGATTGGTCAACGAACGCTAGAAAAAAAGAAGGAAATAAACCCACCCCGACCACCATCCCACCCCTGGCGTGGCTCCACCCCTTACCTCCACCAGTTCTGCGCATCGAGCCAGGTTCCGCCGTCGCTCTCCACGGCCGCTGCCGCTCTCGTCCCTCTCCGGCCTCCCCAACATCCCAGCGCTGCCGCTCGCCCAGCTCTCGCCACTCGCCCAGCGCCGCCGCCTCGCCCACCGAGCCGACGTTGCTCGCCTAAGCCCGCCGCCGCCGTCCTCGCCCCCGAGCTCGCCCAACCCGCCGCCGCCGTCCTCGCCCCCGAGCTCGCCCAGCGCTCGCCGCTCGCCCAGCGCCGCCGCTCGCTCCCCGGCCGCCGCCTCGCCCACCGAGCCCGACGTTGCTCGCCCAAGCCCGCCGCCGCCGTCCTCGCCCCCGAGCTCGCCCACCCCGCCGCCGCCGTCCTCGCCCCCGAGCTCGCCCAGCGCTCGCCGCTCGTCCCCCGGCCGCCGCCTCGCCCATCGAGCCCAACGTTGCTCTTCCAAGACCGCCGCCGCCGTCCTCGCCCCCGAGCTCGCCCACCCCGCCGCCGCTCGCCCAAGCCCCCGAGCTCGCCCACCCCGTCAACCAACACACTGCTACCGAACGAGGCGGCGACGTGCTCTTCCTCCGTGTTCCTCTGAATTTTTCAGTGATTTTCTGAATTTTTTAGTGAGCGTTCCTCTTACCTGCAAAAATTTGATACAACTCAACAATTTTTTTTTGATAACTATGCAACTCAACAATTACGTTGAACTATGTACAAATAATCATGTTCTGTGTGATCAGTGAGGGTGTTATAGACTTTTCCAACTCAATATAACAAATAAGCAAAAAAAACAGAATCCCAAAAGAAGTATCCGGCACAGTTTCTAGAGTTTCTTCCCACAACAGCTTCTACCCACCAAAATCTAGAATCTTGCTCATGCATAAGCAGAAATTTAAAAGAAGTCCCCCTATGTCAGCAGACAGCTTCTGCTTCAAGCTGTAGCACCAGGATTGGGTCTACGATTTAACAAACCACACACAATACAAGTAACAAACAGCAGGTTTGTTTCACATCTGAAAGTACAGTTTCCAACCCACAATGATGGACACTATATGATGCATGAGATAGCTTTCGAGAGCCTTCCTGAACCAACAATTCAAGCTGCTGAAGAACATGCCGCAACCAAAGCAGCCATCCACTTTTGCGGTCAGCCAGCCATTTCAGCACTTGAAAATCTGTATAGAGACATGACAAGCGCCCAATATGCATTACTTGAAGCCCAACAGAGAGGAGCATCAATAATGGCAGCAGCTCAGCAATACAACGCGCTTTACCTGACAGCACGCGAGAGAGCCGATGTGTTCAAAAGATCTCATACCAAGCTGATGTACAGAATGCGGAATGCCTTCTACGGCACTGGCAGCATAGCAGCTCTTCAGATAAACAACCCCAGAGCGCAGAGAGAAGCAGATACAGTATACAGCGGACCAATACCACCACGAACAACAGCACAGAAGTTAGCATTTGAGGTCACAAGGGTCTTTCGAGATGCAATCAAGGAAACAGCAAACAAGTAAGCACGCAGTCGCCATCCTGCAGGTCTCACAGAATCATCGTCCACCAACCAGTACGCTCAAGTATAATAACGTATACTATATGATCAGTCAAGTTATAATAGTATAGTTTTTGTTCCGAACATCTACTATCTAGAACTAGAACAAGCAGTTTACATTCACTGCATAGCGTGTCTACATAGAACCTCAATTCCCTCCTGTAATAAGAGACCTTCCAAGTCTAGTAGTTTATCTGTAAATTATGTCTTTACATTCCAAGTCTCGTAGTTTATCAGTAAATTATGTCTTTACATTTGCATCAATGTAAAGTATAAAACTAAAAAAACAGCCTATATTGTACTGCATAATGTGTCTGTGTCAATTACATATATTATATGTCATGCCATGCCACTTCCCACAGATGACATGTCGATGTCTCATTGACTCACTCCCTAGCAACACAAGCATCATCTCGTCAGGCCATGAACAACCAAGCACACAGCGGCATGCCAAGAGGTCAATCACAACAGCAAGCAAGCAGAGCAGCAATCAACTACAACAGCAAGCACTAAGCAGATCAGAAAGCAGAGGAAGTGCACCAATCGTGTAGCAGAGCAAATGGAGAGACGAATTTACCTCGCTGCTGGGGACCGGCGGGGATGGAGGCGACTCCAGGCGGCAGAGATGGGCGAATCTGGATGGTACGAGATGAATCTGGGTGGCGGCGGCGCGATTCCAGCTACGGCGGCCTGATTCCAAGCGACGGTGGCGTGTGAGCTCGACACCAGGCGGCAACGGCGGAGCTCGAATCCAGGCGGCGCTCACTACAGGCAGGCAGGCGGCAGCGGCGGCAGCGGCGGCGCTCAATCCAGTGCCCTGCCAAGGAAGGAATAGAGGCAGAGCGCTGGGGCTGTGGGGTTAAGGTTAGTAATGGGCTGCGACCGGATGGGCTCCTCGCCGTGTCGCCGCCATCCCCGCCGCGTATCGGCATTATTTTTCTTTTCTTTTATTTCGGAAAATCAGGACACGCGAGGGACACGCGTATCGGACTCACAGAGAAAGAGAGAGAAAGACAACCAGAAAAGAGAAACAGGTTTTTCAAAAAAAAAAAAAGAGGAACAGGTAATTAAACGATCTTCGAATTTAAATAAAGAAAAAAGAAGACAACAATGAAATAAAAAACCAAACAATAGAAAAAAAAGGGTTAATTAGATATATGCCACTGCAATTCATGCGAAATCGAGAAATGCCACTGCAATTTTCATCCTTAAAATATGTCAACGGAAAAAAAAATCCCCACGGGCGCAGCGTGCGGCCGCGCCAAGGCCTACTAGTGTTATGCTATGGGCAGGAGAGATTTGCTTTGGCAGAGGCTACACTACCAGGAAAAGCATTATAGGGAGGTTGACTATCTGTGGCGCACCCTTAATTTATGCGCCACAAAAAATAATTCTGTGGCGCATGGCTGTCGATGCGCCACAGAAATTTGAACATTCTGTGGCGCATCCTTAGCCCATGCGCCACAGAATATCAACTTTCTGTGGCGCACTGCACGCCATGCGCCACAGAAATAGAGACTTCTGTGGCGCACCACTCCTCATGCGCCACAGAATATGCGTGGGCCCCACCTTCAATCAGTGGGCCGTGGTCCCATCTCGGCCTTTTCTGTGGCGCACCGTGGCTGGTGCGTATTTCTGTGGCGCACCAAGCACGGTGCGCCACAGAAAGTCGTCTGGGAGGCGGGACTTTTGAATTTTGAAAAAGAAATTCTGTGGCGCACCGTGGCTGGTGCGCCACAGAAAGGACATTTTGTGAACCACTTTTTCACCCCACGCACCCCCCCCCCCCCCCCCGTGGATCGCCTTTTCAGTTTTGCACCTAGTAAAAGAAAATGATAAAAAATTCAAAAAATAAAATCCTTTGACATGTAGTTAGGTTTGAGTGTCTAGTAGGTATAGAAATTTTGAAATATGAATTTTGACCTTTTTTGCAAAAACCCGTTAAAAAATGTAAAACGGGCATAACTTTTGCATACGACGTCGAAAAAATGCGAATAATACCTTAAAAAAAACTAGAGAAAATTTCGGATCCGCCCTCACCCGGGTTTACCCGGTCAGCCATTCACAGAATCCTCAAATTCCAAACCAAAAAAAAGATATGGCCAACAGAAGGATTTTCCCAGCAAAATCAAAAAAAAGAAAAAAAAATTCTGTGGCGCATGGGCAGCCCATGCGCCACAGAATTGCTGGATTCAAATTTTGAATCCAGCCGGCGCCCTCTTCTCCTCTCCCTTCTCCTTTTCCCTTATCCTCCACTTCTCCTCTCCCCTTCTCCTCCCCTTCTCCTCCACTTCTCCTCTTTCCTTCTCCTCCACTTCTCCTCTCCCCTTCTCCATTTCTCCTCTCCCCTTCTCCACTTCTCCTCCATTTCTCCTCTCCTCTTCTCCTCTCCCTTTCTCCTCTCCCTTTCTCCTCTCCTCTTCTCCTCTCCCTTTCTCCTAATTAGGCCTATGATTGGGCCTATATGACAGGCCAGTCAGGCCGGTCATAACACAGTCACATAGCTGCTGCTTCTTTTCTAGTTTCGTTTGTTTCACATGACCTTTTTCCATGAAAAACATCAATGTAATAGTATGTTTCAAACTTATGCAATTCATTTTGGTACTAGTAAACCAATATTGTTGTCTCTCTACAATACATCAGTTTAAAAGGGTTAGATGTGTTCGCCAGTTCTATTCATTATCAAATTACACACATCGCTTGTTCAAGAACGGGGTGATCTTTGTGTTTAATTTTCCATCTCTTTCACAAGGAAACTGCAGCTGCAATACCCCTCCTCTATCAGTGTGAAGGCAGCTAAGAAAACATATTATTTGACCCTCAACATTCAAAACTGTCTCTGGTTTTTAACACAAGACAACAAATATTCATCACCTTCGCGTAGCATATGTCTGAAGCTTATATTGTGTAATGCAAATTGTTGGGTGTGAATTTTGTGGGAGCTTGCTTTGCTTACTTGCTTTACAATATGCCAGGAGATGGTGCAACAATTGAAATATGCATGTTTCTTATGGCTGGAGGCTGGTACGTCTCAGTTTACTAAGGGGAAACACAAGTTTAGCTAAATAATAAACCATGGAGTAGATTATTAGACTCCCAACATGTACCAAATCCTATTCATTTGAGCTCTCTAGTGTCCTGAAAAATACCCCCTCCGTTCCACAATATAAGCCTTTTTAGCAAGCTAGTTTAGCATGCTAAAAAGGCTTATATTATGGAACAGAGGTAGTAGTAAAGAAGATGGCATCTAGTCAGGTACAAAACGGAAGATTAGTTCACTAGACACAGACCCAGGAATATCAGGAATCAAACCAAAGGTGCTCCGTTAGAACATGCCATTGACATAGAGTTTACTTGTGTGTGTCGAATTAGAAAATCCAAGAACATCAACACCACCAGGAGTAGAGTATTGTCCGAAAGCAACATCAGTATAAACCATGATGACCCAGTTTTTGGTGATGACTTTTGCAGTGGCCAGAACTATGGAACTGCATTTGGTGATGAGAAGTTTGTCACTCAGTGAGCAACCCAAATATCCCCTCCGTCCCATAATATAAGATGCCATTACAACCAATATGATGAGTTTAGCCCATTTTCTAATAATAGGGAACACTGCAGATTTTTTTCGTACCCGACCATGAAAAACGTTAGTCATTCCAAAACACAATTATCACGATTCTGTGTACTGATTTATGATGATTATTTGCACACCTACCCAAGTCGTGGAAGTTATGTTTCCAAATCCACAGATCTTCTTTGCACATGTCTGAAATCTGCTAGCTTCAGGACAGGACTTACTTTTTGTATGTTACACATGACCTTTTTATCCAACTTAGGAAAATCATCTTCTGCATTAAATAACAAAATATCCATCCCACGAGAATTCATCTGTTTAGCAACATGGTGATACATGTGTTCACCAATTTTATTAAATAACAAATCAGAATACACCAGTTTTAAGACCAATTTTTGTGTCTTAATTTCTTATCTATTGTCACAACAAAAGTACAACTGCAGAAATCTCTTATTTATCAGTGCGGGGACAGTCTAGCAGATGTATTTGGCCCTTCACATTCAAAATGGTCTAAGACTCTCACCCAAACATTACTTCTCCAACAGCTCTACATTATTTCTATGTACCATCTATCTACCACTTCTTTATTTATATGGTCGATCGTTCGTGATGAATCTGCATTACTTATATATATCTGGTGTGAGTGAGCGCAGAACATAACTGGAACTAGGGTTGGGACATGAAGGAACATAGAGTCTTTATTCTACACTGCATGATGTCGTGGACCCATGGTTGCACTTCTAAATTATTATTTTGAGACAATTAAGAAGGTTGTACTCATGAAACAGTTCTTCATGTTTGGGATTGGGTGGAATTAGGAAAGCCAAAGCAAATCAACACCACTGGTAGTATAATCCAGTCAAGAGCGGGAGCGTAGAAGCTTGTTCGCCCAGTTCATGGTGATTGCTTGGCAGTGGCAGGAACTACATAAATACTGCCATACAGGCTACTTGTGCAATGGCACCTTACAGTTACAGGGGCTTGAATAAGAAGATAAGTTAGCTTCTGAGTTCATACTGATGACTTATCTAACAAACTATCAAACACACTGCAAGACGCCAAGAGTGCAGTTCCGTTTTGTATAAGAAACCATCAAATTACTCTTGAGCCACTAACAGCAATACAACTGATTTACTGAAGATGATCATAGGCTCACATGCTACAAGGTCATATTTATCACGAAAACAAACAATTGTTCACCAATTCATTAATTACATATCATTCGTATAGTTAAATCATCGAAATGAATCGACAATTCAAGCAAGAAAGGCCGGGAGAAAAGGAACAGAGGTGAGTTACCAAATAAACGGGGGAACTGTCGTCAACTAATCTTGCTGCCAGCGCCTCTGACTGTGAGAAATTCCGCCGCTCCGGCAGTGCTTCCAGGCGGGGAGCCCGTAGAACCATGCCACGGAGGCGCACAGCGCCGCTCCGGCCGCGATCTCCGCCGGCGCCGGCCGTTCGCCGAGACCCGCCCCGCCGGCGCGCCACCGGCGGAGGAGGATATAGATGGAGGCGAGCGCTAAAACCCGAAATACGCGGTCGGCGTGGAAGCGCGTCGTCACCGGAGCAGGACCGGCCTCTTCGCCGACGATGCTCATAGCGAGATGCTAGTGGGTACTGCTGAGGTACTCGAGGAGCGACAAATATCGTTTAGAGCAACTCCTGGCGCCGGCGGCCCATTTTCCTAGTAGTCGGCCCGCACCGCTCTCCTAAGGCTCTTTTTCGTCCGATTTAACCCAAATTTTATCCGGCATCTCAGGCCGAACCCAGCGCGCTAGATTCCGCCTAGGGGCACCGGCGAAAGGGAAATGGTGCGAAATGGCGTGAATCCGAGGGAAACCGCACGAAGCTTCCGCGGGTCCGCTCTGTCAGCGGCACACCGCTTCGTCGTCATCATCGCCTCATCTCCCGCATCGCATTAGTGCTCCTGCCGCCGGTCAGGTGTACCGCCGTCGAGTCAAATCGGCCACGCGGCGGAGTTACGGCGCGCCACACTTACTGCCCCGCCGATATTTATTACCCCACCCTCACCGCCGGGCACGCCCCACACATCTCACACTCGCCCAACTCTTCTCCCCTTCTTCCCCTCTCAAGCTCGCCGAGAGAACCAAATGGCAGAGAGGTACCCTGGAGACGCCGCGGCGGCCAACGGCTTCGGCCGGAACTGGATGTACGACTAGGAGGCTCGCCTGCTGTACGAGGCGGGCTACCCAGCCCCGCCGGACATGCGCGTCCCCGGCAACTGGCGGCTCAGCCAGATGGGCTACCCGGTGCCCCCCGTCCCTACCGGCGAGGATCGGCTGGCCGAGATCCACGCCGCCCGCGAGCGCATGACGGAGGAGCAGCGGGCGAACCCGACATGGGACCAGGAGAACAACATCTCCTGGAACGCCTACTTCGCCGAGCGCCGCCAGCGCCAGATCGAGGACTACACCGGCCCGCCGCCGGCGCCCAAGCGCAACAACTCCGAGGGCAGGAAGAGGTGGTGGGGCGTGCCCGGCCGCTCGCTGGCCTACGTCCTCGGCCACATCGAGGACGGCAACGAGCCGCGGCTGCAGGACCCGCCGCGCGTCGTGGCCCCCGTTCGCCGGGGATGGACGCCGAGGAGGATGTCTGCGTCGTCGTCGTCCTCCTCCGGCGCCTCCCGTTCCGTCGGCGCCTCCCGTTCCGCCGGCTCGGCGCCGCGGACACTGCTCGCCCGCGTCAAGGACGAGCCGGTGGACGAGCCGCCGCGGACACGCTCCTCCCGCGGCATCGTCATCAGGGAGCCTGGCGAAGGCCGCCTGCTGACGCCGAAGAAGGAGCCCGGCACCGGCGGGAGCTCCCTCGGCCGCGTCCTCAAGAAGGCCTTCAAGAAGAAGGCCGTGAAGGTGGAGGAGGACTACGACGAGGATGAGGCCTTGAAGAAGGCCATGGCGAACAGCCTCAACGATGTGCTTCCGGCGAAGCTGGAGGACGCGCTGGACTGGTCAGCCCGCGACCACCAGCGGGAGGAGGAGGCGCGCCAACGCCGCATTGAGGCCGAGGAGGCAGAGCTCCTCGCGCGCTACGAGCGCCGCCGCCGTCGTCGTGCCGAGCCGGAGCTCGTCGTCCTGGACGACACCGATGAGGACGAGGCCGGCCCGAGCCACCAGTACCGCGGCGGCGACGACGGCGCAGGATGCAGTGCTCCTCCCCCCGGTGGCGACGACGACGGGGACTACACGCAGTTCTACCGCCACTTCGGCATGTAGACGCCGCCACCGTTTTTATTGTTTTTTATGTTTATTTATTTATCTTGTATGAAATCCGCCAGTGTTCGAACAAATTTCGCCTAAGTTTGAGCAAATTTCGCCTAAGTTCGTCAAATTTTAGTTTTCTGCAATTATTTTTGTCATTCGGCCTGGGGCCGCGGCTGGGAATCGGCCCATCCCCAGCCAGGTTTTTTTTTGCGCTGCCCCCAGCAGGCCCAAAACAACACCGGCAATTCGGCCTGGGGGGCCAACGGCTGGAGTTGCTCTTAGTCCCACCGGTTGGTTGACCATACAACTTTCATTTTTTTCGGTGCTTTGCTTTCATTCACTAAAAATGGGTTACAGTTTGGACAACGCGTCAACGCCGGCCAGAACAGCTACCGAATATCGGTACTGCAAATTTGAAAACAGTATTGGCACTACATTTTAACGACGATCAACACAGATAATATTCATTCATTATATACAAAGTTTATCATAAACACAGTTCAAAACATAAGTCCTCGTCGATCGAGGAGTAGTCCCGAAGGACCCACCTGTCGAAAGACGTGTTTGGCGCCCCCCCGAGTCGGACCGAAGGTTGGAGACAGATAAGGGAATGTCAGACATTTTTAGGTCCGTCTGAACTGGTGAGAGTGTCACTAGGAACATGTTTTTTTAATCAAAATCCATTGAGAACGAGAGTGCCGACGGAGATGCTCTTAATATAGCTTTCGGGTGCCGGCAAAATTCGTTGGACTATTGGGGCCAGGCGACCCAATAATATTTTGCCAAATATTGAAATCAAGAATATGAACATAAAACGATTATTTTCATTCAAATTTAAATGAAAGCTTATAATGTTAAACGAAATTGAAATTAACTTAGAGATTTAAAGTAAATGCTAGATCTATTGTCACTCTTCCGACCCTTTGGGGAACATCCTAGATCTATTGACACTCTTCCTTGAGGAACATTGATGCTCTTGGCCACGTCGATATCGATAACCAACGTGGCCGCCGGCAAGCTTCGACCGGAACTTGGATGCTGGTGGCTCAGGTCAATATCAATGGTCGACATATGCCGGATAAAATTGTCCTGGAGTGGAAGGATCTTGGATGTCATCAATCTAGTCGGACTCGATATCAATTATTGGCGCAGTCCAGAGGTGGAGGTGGTACCAAGGATGCGGCGATGACCGCTTGCATGTGGGCCACTATGGGGTCTCCGGCCAGTCCTAGTCCTCTCTTCCTCATCCTCTACTCCCTCTTCCACTATCGGGCCATCCACTTCTCCTGGTTGTCGCACGTACATTTTGTCAAAGTAATATGCAGCGTCGGGGTCGTCGGCGGCTATCCGCACCGACGATATCCACCCTTCAAGAGGTGCCATGTTGGGGGAGGTGGCGAAGAAGCTATGGAGTCCCAATAGGGCGACAAAATATTGTGTTGTAGTTCAAGCCGCTGCTCCCATGGTATGTTCTGCCACACCTTGATGTAGTCGTGTAATGCATGTCCGGTGAGCGACGGCGCCACCGAGACATTGACAATGTTGGGCATCCAGCCGTCTAGTAGGCAGCAATCAGCTGGCACCGAGATGTTGTTACGCAAGTGGTTCTGCCCTCTTCAACCGTCATCAGTCGTCGGTCGTCAGGCGTGTAGGACGGGGCTGGTGGAGGTGGAGGTGGCGGCGCGGTTGATAAGTTGGCCTGGTTGTGGAGTTGCTTCTTGATGGTGTAGTTGATGGAGTTGGGTGGTGCCCCAAGCGAAGGCGTGGATGTAGCAAGTAGCAGTTTTCCCTCAATTAAGAACCGAGGTTTAATCGAACCAGTAGGACTTTGAAATCAACAACGAGGTGAACGTCAACGATCTCTGGCGCTTAACCGTCGACGAACGTGGACCTGCACACACTCAAAAAATTACTTTGCCCCCAACGGCAGGAAGGTTGTCAATCTTCCTGGTCTGCTGAAAACAAAACGGTTAAACGTATAGTGTAGTGAAATGAATTTATGGAAACGGACCAGCGAGCAAGTGAATATGAAAATCGAGTAAACGAGGTTGTAAACAATGTAAAAAGATGGACCGGGGGCCATGGGTTCACTAGTGGTGTCTCTCCAATAAATAAAATACTCATATGACGAGTAAACAAATTACAGATAGGCAATTGACAAGATTATGACACAAACTTAATCTAGCTATATCAAAGTGTTCATGTTAATATTCATGTAGGCATCACAACAAGGAACAAAGACCGTCATCCAACTGCATCTTTGTCTAAAAAGTCCACCTAGGGATCGCTATCCAGCATGTCACCCATCGGTATTAAGTCGCAAGCAACAGACATTTGCATTAAGTAAAGTGTATGAAGTAAGCAATATTCATAATCATATAGACATAAACACCGATGTTTTCCCCTTAGTCGCAACAGCACACCCTCGTCCTTAGACATTTCTGTCACTCGTGCCCAGGCACAAGAGGGGGCATGAACCAACTATCTAGCATAAATACTCTCTCTTGGAGACATAAGCAATCACTTGGCCAAAGCAACTACATACATCGGTGAGCATGCAAAAACATAAATTAACATATAAGAACCATGCACAATCTGATCATAACTTCATAATCCATCAGATCCCAACAAACACATCATATAGCATTACAAATAGTCGATCTTGATCATGTAGGGCAGCTCACAAGATCATAAACATGAAGCATAAGGGAGAGAGACAACCGTCTAGCTACTGTCACGTAGTCCAAGGTGGAACTACTCACGCATTATCCCGGTGGAAGACATGGCGATGTAGAGCTCTCCGGGATAAATCTCCCCTCCAGCAGCGTGCCGGGAGCAGCTTCAGAATCTCCTCGAATTAGGTTTCAAGGTGGTGGCGGCTTCGGGACGGAGTTTCTGGAAAATAATCATCGCCCCGATGTTTTTAGGGTAAAAGTGATTTTATAGACATCGGAGGGGGCAGAGGGGACCCACCACGGGCAGGGGCGGGTCCCACCCGCGGGTGGCCCTAGGGTCACGGCCATAGGCCGCCCCTAGCCTGTGGGGTGCCCCCGAGGCTTCCCTCTGGACTCCGTCTTCGTCTTGGCGTAAAAATAATTCCCGTAAATTTTCGTCCAATTCCGAGAATATTTCCAAAAGTAGATTTTCTGAAATAGAAAACAGCAAAAACAGGGAACTGGCACTGGGCATCTTGTCAATAGGTTAGTCCAACAAAAATTAATGATATAATAAGATAGTAAAAACATGTAACAATGTCATATAATTAGCATGGAACAATAAAAAATTATAGATACGTTTGACACGTATCAGCATTCCCAAGCTTAACTCATACTCGTCCTCGAGTAGGCAAGTGATAAACAGATAAATTTTTTGAGACATGCTACCACATAATCTTGATCAAGATAGTAATGTATAGCACATGATATGAATAAAGTGATCCAAAACAATTGTCTATAATTGATAATAAGCAAACAATGAGTAAACAAGTTGAGGATGGCGTTTTGGTGCCCGGGTGCACCTGCACCCGGTTTTGTTTTCGAAATTTGAAAGAAGCATAAGTGACATCCAAAGAAACATCCACATCATGCAAGCAATAACAAGTCATCATGTCCACTAGTGGAAGCATGGCATCATCCACACCCATATGCGTACCTTTGTAGTTCCGCTCATAAGAAGTAGGTGTTGAGGTAGTAGTAGTGGCGTCCATGTGGCCGACTTGTACATCTTGATGTGACCATCGGGTGGCATCGTCTTCATCCTCCATGTACATCTTCTCCATTTGAGGCTCCGTCATGTCGAGGATTGGCATTTCTTCATCCATGGAACCTAGCACACAATGAGAGAACACACTAGAGGTAGAGGGTAAGTTGTTAGAAATCGAAATGGCCTCATTTAACCTATCAACTACCTCTCGCAACTCAAGTGGTGTATCACTCATTCCCTCAAAGTGGAAGCACTCAATCTCGCATATGGTGGAGGAACTCAACTCATTTGCACTCTCACTCAAGTGGGCTAGGTGGCTCTCATGCTCACATGGGATTGGCACCATCTCATCATTCAAGCAAATAGGGATAGGCTCAATGTTGGGGATATGCCGGACAAGTACCATCACAGAAGTGACTAAAGCCAGCGTACCAGGGTGGCCCATAGTGGTGGTAAGCCGGAATCCGGCTTACCGGGCGGCCCAGTACGATGAAGCACAGGAGGCCCATCCGGCTAAGGGAAGGTTCCAGAAGGCGGCCCGCAATGTGGATGTCTTAGCCCTCAAGGCAAGGCCAATCCGGATTAGAGTAGAACTCTGTAACTTAGTTGGTTAGGTTGCTTCCTGTAAGCCCTAGGTCCAGACGCCTTTATAAGCCGGCCTAAGGGACGCCTAAAAGGCAGATGCTTTAACTTTCACTGTAATCGGCTCATATTGCCTTATAGTGAATTATAGCAGCACGTAGGGTCTCGCCACCGTTGCGAGATCCGAAGCTGGGTAAACTCATGCTCATCCTGTCACCGGAATTGCCTACATCTCCTATACCCACCTCTCTACCTAGCTCGATGGCACCCCTATCGCGGCTAGATTCGACAATACCACGACAGTTGGCGCCCACCGTGGGGCAAGAGATGTCCGGGGTTACGTTCCGGGCGGGATCTACTGGCGGAATCGGCGACACCATCGCGGTCAGCTTGGTCAGCTACTTCGACGAGACTGGAGCTGGCCACGTCCTCAACGACGGCTTCTGGACGCCGGCAAAGGAGGATCCCGCCGGCTGGTCCACGGTCTCCATCGGCGGCATCGACATCTTCATCGGCTTCACCGCCAAGGCTCTAGATGATCTCGGCTTCACCTCAAGCATGCCCGCCACCCACCCTAGCAACTTCGAAGATGGATCGGATCTGCACTCTGAGGAGATCGCCGACCTAGATCTAGCTTTCAACACTGATGATGAAGATTCCGAAGACGATGCAAGTTCCACTATGGCGGCGCCAGATTTCTACTTCGTTGTTATCCTAGGAGAATCCGGCTCTAACGAGTCGATGACAGAACCTGAGTCTATCCTTCCTGCTTTGCAGGCCGGGGCTGATTCAGAAGCCGGATCAGGGGACACTGCTCATATGGAGCAGGACCTTGAATCTGAAGGAGAATCCGACGATTTTAGTCAGAAAGTTGCGTCTTGCTTGGGACGCCCCATCGAGGACTTAATGGGTGATGTTGTCTCTGATCCAAAAGGAGACCCCGCCGCCTCGAAACCCGCTGACGGTGAAGAAAAAACTCCAGAAGCTGGAAATCAAAAGGTGGACTTTATGCTGCCACTAGCTCCAATGAAGGGAGCCCGTAAATTGCCGGCTGATGGAGACGACATTAATGCTACGGTCGGAGCAGTGATAGATAAGGAGTTCGAGGTCAAGATGGCAAAGTACCAGGAACTGCTAACCCCACTCCCTCCTAATGCATCGTTGGACGACATTGAGAGGCGTCGTGTCCTATTAGAAGAGCAGGCCGCCAAGATAGTGGAGCGCGAAGTCGACCTCACAAACAAGGAAACGGAATTCATCCGCAAGCAAAGAGTAAAGGGGGCCGACGATATTTTTCGTCCGGCTCGCGACAAGAACCTCCACAAGAAGCTGGATTTCTGCAGCAAGTGGGAAGCCGACCATGTGAACTCAGTCTGGAGAAAGTACAACTACCGACGTGATCCGGTGACCAATTTGTGTTACTTTAACACCCCAGCCAAAAACATGGAGGCGGCCCAGGAAGTCATGTTCGACAAATCATTGGATCGCGACGCTCGCCTCAAGTACTCGGCTTATCTACTGGAGGTTGCACAGCAGCAGCAAAACGACTCACAGGTCAAGTTGGGAAGGCTATTTGACGACTCTCGTCTTTGCAACTCGACGGCGAAGAAGCCAATGGCTGCTGCGCCAGCAGACCCAGACGATGATCTAGCCGGCTCAAGCAGCCACAACAAGGGTGGCGATAAGGACCCGAAGGACAAACAACCACCTAAAGGTGCGGAGTCTCGAACAGGTTCATCGCGCCATCGTGAAGCTGGTAACAGCCGGGGGGGGGGGGGGACATCGAAGCCGGGAGTGAAAGAAGGACCCTCGCAAGGAAAAGGCGGCACCACCTCGCCAAGAGCGACGATGAGAAGGGGAGAATCCACCTCGAAGGGAGGATAATAGAGATAATATGCCGCCTCCACCGCGCAAAGAGGGAGATAACCCCTCTAGGTACATACCCCCTCCACGACGGCAAAGGAGTCCAAGCCCTCCGTGTAACGCAAGACGGATGAGCCAAAGCCGTCATAGGGATGAACCAAGGCGGGGAAAATTAGTTGATAAGCCGCCTTCAGCTAATGATGTTTGAAGCCTAATCGAGGAGAGGAAGTCGGCCAGAGATGCCCAGTACCTCGGCCCCAAGTGTTTTGGCAGAACAATCAGAGAGCAAATCCTACCTCCAACTTTGTCGAACGTAACAAAGATGGTGGAGAAGTACAGCGGTATGGCTAATCGTGAGACCGGGCTCTCAGATTATGTCAGTGCCTGCGACATATATGAAGGAAGTGCCGACTCCGCAGTGCGCTTCTTGCCCCTGATGTTGACCAGGACGGCATGCATGTGGATTGAAGGCTTGCCGGAGAAGACAGTTCATACCTGGAGTGACATTAAGCGCATCTTTATTCGGCACTTCCAGGGCACGTATAAACGACCCAAGTCGATATTCGACCTACAGCGGTGTGTGCAACAAAAGAATGAGTCTAGCCGTGAATTCATTTCACGGTGGAGCGAAATAAAAAACGCTTGCGAGGGCATCTCAGAAACACAGGCAATCCATGCCTTCAAGAGTCTCTAAGGAAGGGGACGACTTTCCGCTTCATGATCTATAGCGATGAGTCGGAAACCTTGGGCGGCTTATAGGCTTATGCAAACAAATACGCTGCTGCTGACGATGACAATGGGGAAGACGGTGAAACTGGCCGGTGTGAGTCCGGGAAGAAAAAGGTTGAAGACCAAGCCGGCCCTTCACACGAAGTTGCTGCCACCTTTGGTAAAGGCGGCCCAAGTAATGGGAAGTGTTAGGACAAAAAGCCGGCAAGCAACCGACCAGCCCGACCGCCAATGGTGAAGTACGACGACATTAAGCACAACCCTTGTGTCCATCATCTAAAGCCGGATGGGATGAGCTCCCACATGATCCAGCAATGTCACATTAATCGGGACATCGCCAAGGACCCCAAAGCCAGCAAGTCGAGGAACAAGCGCAAATCCAGGAAGGACGACAAAGAGAAGGAAGACGCTGCTTCAGAATCTGATGACGCGGCATCCAAAGAAGGAAAAGGCACCAAGTTCCCTAAGCATACTGAAAGTCTCATCGTCAATCTGGCAACAGATTTGTCTCGCAAGGAAAAAGCGGCTTGGCGAGAACTTAATGCTATGGTACCTGCAGTTCCTCAGTATTTGGATTGGTCCGACACTCCCATCACATGGGATCGCAGCGATCACCCGAACAGAGTCCCTACAACGCGCACCTACGCTCTGGTCGTCAGCCCTATAGTCGACAAAGGTGCTCATGAACAGAGGAAGCAGCATCAACATACTCTATGCCGCAACATTGAAAAGGATGCGTTTCTCGGAGTCACAACTCAGCCACAGCAATGTGAAGTTTCATGGGATTGTGCCGGGACAGCAAGCCTCTTCGATGGGAAAGATCACCCTGAAGGTCACCTTTGGCAGCACGGATAATTTTCGGCAGAAGACGTCTCTTTTGAGGTTGTTCCTTTCAGAAGTACATATCATGCAATCTTTGGGTGTCCGGCTTTCGCCAAATTCATGGCTCGACCATGCTACATCTACAACAAGCTTAAAATACCGGGACTCAATGGGATCATCACAATCAAGGGAGACTTCAAAAAGGCAAAGGAGTGTGAAGCTGCCAATGCCGTCCATGCTGAAGATGAAATCTCCAGGGAAGAGTTGGAGGATCTCAAGAAGACAATGAGTCCTAATGAGATGCCGGCAATTGAAAAGCCGTCCTCTAAAGACGACTCAAGCTTCAAGCCAAAGGATGACACCAAGAGAATCAAGCTCTCAGAAAAAGATCCGACAAAAGAAGCCATCATTGGTGCCGGCCTCGGTGACAAATAGGAAGGCGAGCTCGTCAAGTTTCTCCATGAGAATCGGGATATCTTTGCTTGGTCTCCATCTGACATGCCAGGTGTCCCGAGGAAACTTGCCGAGCACTCCTTAAAAGTCAATAAAGACGCTAAGCCGGTCAAACAAGGTCTCCGACGGCTCGGAACAGAGAAGCACAAGGCGGTAGGAAAGGAGATCTTAAGGCTCACTGCCGCCAAATTCATCCGTGAAGTTGTCCACACTGATTGGTTGGCAAATCCCGTGCTTGTCCCAAAGAAAAACACCTCCGAGCTACGTATGTGCATTGATTTCACTGGCTTGAACAAAGCCTGTCCTAAAGATCCGTTCACCTTACCGCGTATTGATCAGGTCATTGATTCAACTACCGGCTCTGAGATGTTGTGCTTTCTAGACGCTTATTCGGGTTACCATCAGATAAAGATGAAGGAGTCAAATCAAATCAAGACGTCCTTCACCACGCCATATGGCAATTACTGCTATGTCACAATGCCTTTCGGCTTAAGGAACGTCGGTGCTACTTACCAAAGATGTATGTAGTGGTGTTTAGACAAGCAAATTGGCCGCAATGTTCACGTCTATGTCAACGACATTGCGGTCATGTCGAAGAAGCAGTGGCAATCTCATCGCCGATCTGTCGGAAACCTTTGCAAATCTAAGGGAGTACCAGATGAAGCTTAATCCAGCAAAATGCGTCTTCGGAGTCCCCGCAGGCAATCTTCTGGGCTTCATTGTTTCTCAAAGAGGGATTGAAGTTAACCCGGAAAAAATAAAGGCGATTCAGAACATCGAGAGGCTGACTTGTCTGAAGGACATACAGCGACTTACGGGTTCCGCTGTGGCTGTTAGCCGATTCATTAGCCAGCTTGGTGACAAAGCATTGCCCTTGTACAAGCTCCTCAAAAAGTCAGACAATTTTGTTTGGACAGAGCAAGCAGGGGCAGCTTTGGCACAGCTAAAGTATACATTGACACATGCTCCAATCCTGGCAGCTCCGAAGGAAAGAGAGCCGCTTCTGCTCTACATGTCAGCCACCAATCTCGTGATAAGTACCGTCATTGTAGTTGAACGCCTGGAGGAAGGGAAGCAATGGCCGGATCAGCACCTTGTCTATTTCATTAGCGAGGTGTTCTCAGATTCGAAGCAGTGCTACCCTCACTACCAGAAGTTAGCCTACGGTGTATTCTTTGTCGCCAGGAAGCTACGACATTACTTCCATGATCACACAATCACGGTGGTCAGCAAAGCTCCATTGAAGGATATCGTCAACAATGCCGACGCAACGGGCCGAGTCGCCAAATGGGGCATTGAGTTAGCAGCTTTTGACATCCAGTAGAAGCCGAGAACCGTCATCAAATCTCAAGTCTTAGCCGATTTTGTTGCAGACTGGACAGAGGCGATGGAGAACACACCTTTGCCGGATTCTCAGTACTGGATAATGCATTTTGATGGCTCAAAGATGAAGGAGGGCTCGGGGGCTGGAGTAGTGCTAAAGTCGCCTAAGGGTGACAAGCTCAGTTTTGTCCTCCGAATCCACTTCAACGCTACCAACAACGTAGCAGAGTATGAGGCTCTCCTCCATGGCCTTCATATGGCTAAGGAGTTGGGAATTGTTGGGGTTATGCCGAATAGGTATCCTCACAGATGTGAAGTAAAGCCAGCATACCAGGGTGACCCATAGTGGTGGTAAGCCGAAATCCGGCTTACCGGGCGGCCCAGTATGATGAAGCACAGGAGGCCCATCCGGCTAAGGGAAGGTTCCAGAAGGTGGCCAGCATTGCGGAAGACTCAGCCCACAAGGCAAGGCCCAAGCCGGATTAGATTAGAACTCTGTGAATTACTCGGTAGGTTTCCTCCTGTAAGCCCTAGGCCGGACGCCTTTATAAGCCAGCCTACGGGATGCCTTAGGGCACGACTCAATACGATCCAGCTTAGACATAGCAATCTCAGCGAGGACTTCTATCTCGGCAAGAACTATCACTGTAACCCGACGATATTGCCTTATAGTGATTTATAGCAGCATGTAGGATCACGCCACTGTTGTGTGATCCGAAGCTAGGTAAACTTGTGTCTATCCCGTTGCCGGAATACCCCACGTCTCCAAAACCCCTCTCTCTACCTAGCTCGATGGCACCCCTGCCGAGGCTAGATTCAACAATACCACGACAGTTGGCGCCCACCGTGGGGCAAGAGATGTCCGGGGTTTCGTTCCTGCCGGGATCTACGGGCGGCGTCGGCAACACCATCGCTATCGGCTTAGTCAGCTATTTCGACGAGACTAGAGCCGGCCACGTTCTCAACGACGGCTTTTGGACGCCGGCAAAGGAGGATCCCGCCGGCTGGTCCACGGTCTCCATCGGCGGCATCGACATCTTCGTCGGCTTCACCGCCAAGGCTCTGGACGATCTCGGTTTCACATCGAGCTTGCCCGCCACCCACCCTTACAACTTTGAAGACGGGTCGGATCTGGACTCTGAGGAGATCGCCGATCTGGATCTATCCTTTGACGCTGATGATGAGGACTCCGAGGATGACACAACCTCTAGTATGGCGGCGCTGGACTTCCACTTCGTTGACATGGCTGGAGAAACCGGCTCAAATGAGTCGATGACTGAGCCTGAGTTGATCCTCCCTGTTTTGCAGGTTGGGGCAGATTCAGAAGTCGAATCTGAAGGAGAATCCGATGATTTTAGCCGGAAGGTTGTGTCCTGCTTGGGACGCCCTGTCGAGGTTTTTATGGGTGATGTCGTCTCTGATCCTAGGGATGACCCCAATGCCTCGAAATCCGCCAATGGCGAAGAAAAGACTCCAGAAGTCGGACACAAAAAGGTGGACTTTGTGCCACCGCTGGCTCCAATGAAGGGAACCAGCAAATTGCCGGCTGACGGAGACAATGCTATTGTCGGCGAGTTGACGGAGAAGGAATTTGTGGACAAGATGGCAAAGTATGAGGAACTGCTAACACCACTCCCTCCTGATGCATCGCTGGAAGACATTGAGAGGCGTCGCGTTCTACTAATGGAACAAGCCAACAAGATAACGGAGCGGGAACTCGACCTCACAAATAAGGAAACGGAGTTCGTTCGCAAGCAAAGGGAAAAGGCAGCTGACGATGTTTTCCGTCCGCCTCGCGATAAGAACCTACACAAGAAGCTGGATTTCCGCAGCAAGTGGGAAGATGAACATGCTAACTCGGTCTGGAGAAAGTACCACCATGTGCGGGACACGGTGACCAAGTTGTGGTACTTCAACACCCCAGCCAGGAACATGGAAGCAGCTCAGGAGGTCATGTTCGACAAGTCATTGGACCGCGACGCCCGCCTTAGATATTCGGCTTATTTACTGGAGGTTGCACAGCAGCAGCAGAACGACTCACAGGTCAAGTCGGGGAGGCTATTTGATGACTCTCGTCTTTGCAACTCGACTGGAAAAAAGCTGAACGCTGCTGCACCAGCAGACCTAGACGATGATCCGGCCGGCTCAAGCAGCCACAACAAAGGTGATGACAAGAGCCCGAAGGACAAGCAACCAAAGGGTGCGGAATCCCGGACAGGCTTGTCTCGCCATCGTGAGGCTGGCAATAGCCGAGGAGGACATCGAAGCCAGGAGAGAAAGGAGGACCCTCGCAAGGAAAACGCGGCACCACCTCGTCAGGAGCGACGACGTGAGGGGGAGAATCCGCCTCGAAGGGAAGATAACAGAGATAATATGCCACCTCCACTGCCGCCTCCACCGCGCAAAGAGGGAGATAACCCCTCCAAGTACATACCCCCTCCATGGCGGCAAAGGACTCCAAGCCCTCCGCGCAACGCAACTCGGGCGAGCCAAAGCCGTCACAGGGATGAATCAAGGCGAGGAAAATCAGTTGATAAGCCGCCTGCAACTAATGATGTTCGAAGCCTAATCGAGGAGAGGAAGTCGGCTAGAGACGCCCAATACCTCGGCCCCAAGTGTTTTGGCAGAACAATCAGAGAGCAAATCCTACCTCCAACTTTGTCGAACGTAACAAAGATGGTGGAGAAGTACAGCGGTACGGCTAATCCTGAGACCTGGCTCTCAAATTATGTCAGTGCTTGCGACATATACCAAGGCAGCGCCGACTCCGCAGTGCGATTCTTGCCCCTGATGTTAACCGGGACGGCACACATGTGGATGAAGGTTTGCCGGAAAGGACAGTTCATACCTGGAGTGACATGAAGCGTGTCTTTATTCAACACTTCCAGGGCACGTATAAATGCCCCAAGTCGATTTTCGACTTACAGCGGTGTGTGCAGCAAAAGAACGAGTGCCAGCCGTGAATTCGTTTCGCGATGGAGCGGAATCAATAATGCTTGCGAAGGCGTATCAGAGACACAGGCAATCCATGCCTTCAAGCAATCCCTGAGTAAAGGGACGACTTTCCGCTTTATGATCTACAGCGACGAGTCGTAGACCTTGGGCGACTTACTTGCTTGTGCAAACAAATATGCCGCAGCGGATGATGACAACAGGGAGGATGCCGAAAACCGCCAATGCGAGTCCGGAAAAAATAAGATTTAAGACCAAGCCGGCCCTTCACACGAAGTTGCTACTACCTTTGGTAAAGGCTGTAACGCCCCGACCCCGAAATTATGCAGAGAGGCTATGTAACCCACAGGCTATGCTACACAATCGAAGGGCATGGGATTACCGCTCCCACGCAACACCTTGATCATGCCATAAACACTGGCATAGCTATCAAAGCATAATAAAGAGATCAAGACTTGTGGAACAACTGGCACATCACAGACTCTACGACACAAAAGATCATTGTCGGCACAGTGGAAACCAGGGTACCACGGGCCGGCCTGCTAGGGCCCACGACACTCTTCAGAAGATTTCACTAAGGACCAGGCTCTCCAAGCCTGCCGAGCCTCGCGAGGGTTTTCCCCTCGCGAGGGACCTCTCCTCGAGAGGGCATCTCGGATGCTACCTTCGATTCTGCCAAGGATCAAGCCAAAAGGCTCGGCGAGGCCTCCAGCCTCGCGGGGTTCCTTCCCCACGAAGCAAGCTCTGTCTCCGCGATAGAGCGCACATGGGCTTTGTGCCCTCCGCAGAGTCACAGGCGCGCCTACGCGCGGTGACGACAGCGCCGCAGTTGCCATTCTCGTGTATAAAGTAGTCAACAAGGCTGCACCAAGCAAAGGAGCTACAAGAATTGCCATTTCGGTGATAAGGAGACCGTCTGCCGCTACGCTCCAAGGGCGACGTCACCGTGGGGCGCATCTCGAGCCCCCAGCCTACTGTCCTGGCTGGACGGTGGCTTTTCCAGCTTTGGTGATGCCGCTCCCTGCCATGGACCACGCCCATGGACTCTCCCTTTATCGTGCACCCGACCTCCTCCTTCGTCGCCATGTGGTAACCCTTCCCGCCAAGATATTTGGGGGAAGAGGTCCAGGACACCTATAAAAGGAGGGGGAGCACGTTCAGGCAAGGGGGTTCGGTTGGAAGGTTGGAGTGTTGGAGAGTTGAGAGAGAGAGATAGCCATTGTTAGCCACCTCGAGCTCCCGAAGCTCTCCTTGTACTGTAACCTCTACAAGCAGTGCAATACAACCAAGGCAGGACGTAGGGGTTTTACCTCTCCAAGAGGGCCCTGAACCTGGGTAACACCGTGTGTTCATCTCTGCAGTGCCGTCCCACAGCGATCTCGGCGAGCGCCGTCGCCGAGGCACGTTGAGGGTTGTTTGATTCCGTGTTCATCCCCTTACTCGATTCCTTACCTAGTGAGACACACCCAGTTCCTGGGATGGATCTCCGACATTTGGCGTGCCAGGTAGGGGGCTGAGTGTAGCGCCCCGACCCCAGAACTATACAGTGAAGCGTTGTGCAACCGGTCATGCTACACAATCGAGGGTTACTGGGTTTACCAATCCTAGGCCAAAACACATTGGCAGGTGTGCTCGGAATGGATCATCGGCACACAACACCTCAATCATGCCATAAGCTCAGACATCGCTATCACGTATAGTAAAGAGACCGAGACTTGTGGAACAACTGGCACATTGCAGACTCTATGACACAAAATCATATAGCAACTCATATATGAGGAAGATACAAATATTATACACAAAAGGATCACAGATCCAACAATACATCAAGCGGAAGCGAAGTAGCGTTGTCTAATACAACAAGATGCAAATTATGGCCTAAGAGGCCTACAATAACCATAACCCAAGCCAGCTTGTTCCACGGTCCCAAGCTGCCACCTGGGAACCCCGGACTACTAGTCGACGTCCACGAAGAACCCACCTAGCTGCTCGGTGTCGTCCTCCTCTGAAATACAAATATAAAGGCAGCAAAGAGAGACTGAGTACGATGTACTCGCAAGTTTAGTAGGGCGATATAGGCCCGATGCTGACGGAGGCTCTAAAGCTGTATAATGTAGCTATTTTGCATAAAGCTAGATTTTCATTTAAAAGATATAAAAAGACACGAGGCATCGTCTATTCAGAATATTTTTCATAAAGGGGATAAGAGAGTAACATTTCATCTTCGGTTCTCGTCGAACCAACTTGTAGCCAAACCACTCTCATCTCCACCAAAGGCACTCCCTCGAATCACCCTCGAGGAAATGAACCTTTTAAACACACGTTGAGTTGCAACCTTTAGCTGCCAAATTAATTAATTAAGGTTAAGGTTCTCTATGAGCTAATCCGCCTTTCCCAAGAGTTCGTCCATAATCGCGGACACAGCTTTTCGAAAAAAATTTCCCTGCAGGGGTGTACTATTTTACCCATTGGTACCGCCCAGCTTACCTGATTGGCCCTCTTCCGGGGAATGCCGGCGAGCGGGCGCGGTTAAACCTTTACCTCGCGTGAGACTATCCAAGAGTCATCTGTGGCGACAGGGTAAGTTTACCCAGCCTATTTCAGCCCCTGCCCCCATCGCCACGCCCTAAACACAAATCCTCCGCAACATCATCTTTTCCACTCACACACAAATGGAAAACCGAACTAGAGGACCCTTGGATACGCCCGCACAAGTTATTCAGTTAGTAAGGCGCCCATACACCCACCAATGGCAGCACGCTTGGTTCTTGGTTCTAGCTAAAAGCACTCTCATCCTAGGCGGCAAGAATGAGGCAAAACACCATCGCCGATGGCAACTCATCCAAGCCTTTTAACAAATTAATTATCCACCAGAAGTAACCATCATGTCCGAATATTCCACCACCATTCATAATAATGGAATTAAATCACCGGACAAAAATATAACAACGACTAAGCATGGCTAAGCATAGCTAAGCATATATAACCACAACTATATCTTGTATCCGGCCAACACATCAACCTAGGGTTTATAGGAGGGGAAGCATGTGATGGTTCAGGGGATAAACATGCATTCATAGGATACTCTACATCTTGATCAAAAGTGACATTTGAATCGCATGCAATATTATGGTGGATAAAATAAGTTTATAAATATTTGGATGCTAGATGCCAAGAAGGTTAGGTTATCTCTTGCCTTGGTTGGCAATGCACAGAAAGATAGAGCTTTGAGGAAACAAGTGATTGACTTGTCGATCCATACTCCAGTGTCGTCCATCGGTGTCGTCGATCTTCACATCGGACTCATCTCGATCTCGAATCGCGTTCTATCGAGAAGATACAAAACACCGGAAAGAAGGAACAATCAACACATATAGAAGTGCAATGCGCATACACATGATGACATGACAAATTATGCATTGGAAAGGTCTTGGGCATGACCCACAAGTTAAATGGGATCCCGAATATAATTATAACAATTAATCGGGATAAACCACATAAGTATACTTAATGCTTTTAAGTTATTCTAAAAAGACCAGTACTGAAATAGGATGACAACATGCATGGATATGATATTATTAGATAGGTATTGTCGTGCTGATCGTTTTGATACCTCGTTTGCATTTTTCTGATTAACAATGAATATTTGGTGATCAGTTCAAAGTTGACATTTTCCATTCTAAGAATTTTTTAATAGGACGGCATATCAAAATGTGTTGCCATGAGTGGAAAATGACACTAACATGTAGCCATTAACATGCTGAACATTTTGAGTTATTAAACATAATTTTTGAGTAAACAAAACTCAAGTTATGATTTTCCCAAAATTGTTATTAATTCTGCCATTTTAGTAAATTTAAATAAACAGCAGTATAAACTATTTAGTTGAACCTAGGAATGATACTAAAAGATAGATATGATTTGTATGAACATTTTGACATATCATTTGTAATTTCCTGAGTTATAAAACAAAAGATATTGAATTTACAAATTCATTTCAAAATCTGCCATTTTAGTTATTTCAACTTAACAGCAAATTAGAAAATTCATTTTAACATGTAAAACAGAACTAACATTTAGATGTTGTTTTCCTGAACATTTTGAGATCTTATTTGCAATTTTTGAAACAAAATTCAAATTGTTATGAATTTCCCAAATATCAATTTAAATCTGCCCTTTTTATATTTAATCAAAACAGGCAATTTAATTATAACCAAAAAATTCAAATAAAGGCAATAACAAGTAGAGATTCTTTAGCTGAGCATTTTAACATATTAATTGCATTTTTTTCTGAATTGTAAAACTCTAGATATGAATTTCCAAAATTTTGAATAACTCACATATGTTTTGCATTTCACAAATTAAATTCAAATTCAAATTTTCATTTGCAAGTGGGAGTTACATATTTGGACAGGTTATGAAAATGTGAACAATCTGGTATGTCAATTTCATTTTTCTGCTTTACCAATTATTAGATATTGCAATTTCCATCTCTCTGTTAATTTCTGAAAATTAAAAACAGAAGAATAGCTGACGTCATCACACGTCACAGGGAGTGCTGCAGCTCGTTGATCACCAACTGCTCAATCCCGCGCGAATTGGACGAACCCGAGAGGGGCATTCGGTAGAGGAGATCGAGGGGAGAAGGAAGGGCGGAGGCTCGGACCATATGGTCACCGGATGCGCCGGTGACCATGGCCGCGGCGGAGCACCGTGACGGTGAACGGTGAGGCGACGGTACAGAGCGTGGGGGAGGGGGAGAAGGGGTGCATGTCGTGAGGTCACTCTTTGACTACCCCACGGTGGTGGTACCTGGGTTACGCCAAGAACATCTGCCTTGATGACGAGGGCCCAAGGAAGGCCCAAGGAGGACGACGTGCGGCCCAAGATAGTCGACGTTAGGTCATCAGCCTCGATCGTCTTGTAAGTGCCATCGGCACCGTTCACCCGAGACCTAGCCTACCATATAAAGGCTAGGAGGGTCCCTCGTTTAGGGTAACGCCAACGCATACGCTCACGCTCATAGCCGCCATCTCAAACCCTAGCGAGATTGCCATCTCGCCATTGTAGCCACACTCAACATCAATACCAGACAAGCAGGAAGTAGGGTTTTATCCTTCGGGAGCCTGAACCTGGGTAAACGCCTCGCCTGTTAGCCGTCGTGATCACCAGCGCTCATCTCTCTCCCCCTCAATCAATCCGGGGTACACGACCCAGGGATTTGCCGAGTCTCGGCCTCGTCAATTGGCGCCGTTTGTGGGAAAGAACGAGCGCTAGAACCATGGTCGCACCGGCCCCATCAAACTTGAAGATCGACGCCTACACCAGGGAGCCAATCTGCTTCGGCTCCTTCGAGTACGTCAGCCAACCGCCGGCTCATCGCTCGGTGTACGCTGAACTGTGTGAAGGTATGTGGATCACCTTTGGTACCATGCACTACCTCATAAACAGCCGCGGAACACTCCGATCTATGGCGGCTGCGCTACGCGCGGTGGTGACACCCGCATGTGCCTCGACTACGTCAACCACGCTTTCACCCGCCGTGGAGATCGCATCTGCTGCGAATGCAGTGATTGCATCTTCGACTCCCGCGAAGATCGCATCTGCCACGACTACAACGACCACGTCATCACCTGCCGTGATCGCATCTACCGCGACTGCGACGATCGCATCTTCGACTGCCGCAAAGTTTGCGCTCGCCTCGATTACACCAACTGCCTCCATGGCAGAGATCGCGCCCAACGCAACCACGACACCCGCATCTCCGGCTGCCAAGGAGATCGCATCAGCTGCGACCCCTGCGCGGATCAAGTCTACTTCGACTACCTTGATCGCGTCGCGAGCAAGGCCAAGATCTACATCGACTCCGACTACGTCAGCCACGCCTTCGCGCCGCGAGATCGCCCGCAAGCCAATCGCACCCGCGTCAATGACAGCGACTCCATTTCTCGCGTCTGCGGTGAAGGTCGCGAAACTCTATGGAAAGAGCCTCAATGGCGACTGTGGTACCCACCATGTTGCAGCCATTTTCAACTCCGAGCACGGCTCGGACGAAGGAAGCAGCAGTGGAAGCATCAGCCCCACTTCCCAGATTTACCCCGCACAAGTCTACATGGCCGGCCCGTCGCGGGCCAACGACGACGAACCCACATATCCACTGGAGGTGGTCATGCCGGACCAGGTGATGCGATTCACCATCACCCGCGACATGGCAATCAGAGCCCTAAAGCACGTTGAGGAGGGCACGTACCCCCCACCAGACGCACCCCGAGAGGACCTTATGGCGGTCCAGTACCTGCTGCGGAAGGAAGGCGAACGACTCCGCGCAGAGAAGGCCGAGCTACTCCGACGCAAGGAGGAAGCCGACGCGGCGAGTGCCAGGAGGGCCGCTTATTCATTCACTGCTGCCTCGACAGAGGTCTCGCAAGGAGCAAGGCGCCACAGGGCCCGCGTGCCCCGGATGACAGAGGCCGAACGCGCCGGAATCACCCGCAACCTCGAATCGTCATATATGACTGAAGACGCGGACGGGATACCCGTCCCCAAAACACCCGGAGCTGCTCTCATGGCAGTCGAAACATACCTGCGACTGACGCAGCCGCCTGAGGGTGACGCCCGTGCTCTCCTCCACAAGCAACATATCATGTCTATCAAGGCAGTTGAAGAAGCTCTGGCGAACAAGGCGCCAACAGAAAGGGCGCAAGAAAATCGGGTTCGCCGCGACCACAAACCCGCAACACTCGCAGGCCCAGCTCCAAGACAACCGCGACAGCCGCAGCCAGGCGAAGACCTCCGCAACGTCATCACACAGAGGACGGTAGACCGCAACCGCACCCAGCGGATGGTCAGCACACCCAATGCTGACGACCGCGACGATAGCGACTTCGAGCCACGCGGCGCCGCATGCTTCAGCTTCAACATCCGCGACACAAGAATGCCCAAGGGCTTCAAGCTCACGGCAGAAGCGGTCAAGTACGACGGAAAGCAGGACCCGAGAGACTGGCTGGAGGACTACCTCATAGCCTGCAGTTGCCATGGCGGTACTTTGACTACAGCCATGCAGTACATCCAGCTGATGCTCACAGGATCTGCACGCGGGTGGCTCAACACTCAACCCAAGGACGCCTTCAGCACGTGGGATGAGTTCGCGGATGCCTTCGTTAAGAGCTTCCTGGGGACGTACTCAAGGCCGACAACTTTCGTCGAGCTCCAAGCATGCAAGCAAGGACGAGACGAGCCGCTCCGGTCATACATCCAGCGATGGACCCTGCTCCGCAACACCATGGAAGCCACCTCGGAAGACCGAGTGATGGATGCCTTCATGCACGGCGTCTACCGCCGCGACCTCCGCGAGGAATTTGGTAGGCTCCGGCCGAGAAACATGATTGAGCTCATGAAGATAGCCAACCAGTGGGCAGACGGAGAGGACTCGGTCCGTGATACTTCACGTTACTCCCCAAAAGAAGAGGCCGGACCAAGCAACTGGCGGGAAGGACGCCAGAAGAAGAAGCCGCGTTACCACGGCAATGACTCAATAGAGTTAGTAGCGGCGGGATTCGAAACCCCCCGTGAGGATGAAGCATGCGACAACAGTCACCAGTACAGTCAAAGGCAGTACAGTCGAAGCGGCGACGACCAGAGTCGCCAATACAGCCAAGGGCAATTCAACCAAAGCGGTGGCAGCACCTACCGTGGCGACGGGAGCCGCAAACGAGAATGACAGAGGCGCATGCTGACTCCGGAGGAAGAGCTGGAGCAACCCTGCAAGCACCATATGTTCAGGAACCCGGAAACGGGCAAGTGGGGATCCCGCCACCTGTTGAAGGACTGCAAAAAGGCACGCAGGATATACCAGGCAATGCAGAAGATAGTAGCTCCGCAAGCCACACAGTTGACTCTCCAGGCAGCACCCGTAGCGCAGCCAGTCACGCAGCTGGCTCTCCAAGCAGCACCCGCACCCACGCCTGTAGTCGCTAATCCAGCACAGGCGGGGGGAGCTTTCTATCAGCAGCAGTAGCCGCAGCAAGAGGCCCCTGACGCATATCCAGCGGCACGCGGACAGCTCAACATGATACAGAAGGGGCGCCCTTCAAACAGGACCCAGAAGATCATCACCCGCCAAGTCTACCAGGCTGTCACCTGTCCACCTGCAGTACCCGAATACCTGAGAGGGTCAGAGACACCAATCACGTTCTCCAGAGCAGATCACCTGCCTGCGGTATCACGACCCGGGCACGCCGCTCTGGTAGTCGAAGCTCTGATCGGGGATTACACCTTGAAAAAGGTGTTCATGGACGGAGGCAGCGGCATCAACATTATCTTCGCCGACACCCTCAGAAGGATGAACATGCCAACAACAAACTTGAAAACATCAGAGACCACCTTCCATGGCATAGTACCAGGGCAAGCAGTCACGCCCATGGGAACAATCACACTCGACGTCATCTTCGGCACACCCGACAACTTCCAGAGGGAGGCGATCGACTTCGAGGTAGTCGATTGGAAGTCGCAATACCATGCGATACTCGGGTGCCCAACCTTTGCCAGATTCATGGCGATACCTCACTACGCCTACCTTATGCTCAAGATGCCTGGACCCAAGGGCGTCATCACGGTGCACGACGACTTCGACCACTCCAATAGCTGCGACCGCGAATTCAGCAAGATCTCTGAGTTCTTCGGAATGGAGGAGCACCTTGCGATGATGGCAGTCGACAACGACAAAACCATCTTCCCGCCACGCAAGAAGCCAGCCAAGGACTCCGCCTTCAACACGACCGACGACACAAGAACCCATCAAGTCCACCCGACGGATGCCAGTAAGACAGTCAAGGTGTCGACAAGCCTGCCTATCGCATAGGAAGGCGCGCTCATCGAGTTTCTACGTGAGAACTGGGAGATCTTCGCCTGGCAACCTTCTGACATGCCAGGCATACCCAGGGAACTCGCCGAGCACTCCTTACGCGTCCACAAGGACGCCAGACCCGTCAAGCAGACCATGCGACGCTTTTCGGGTCCCAAATGAGACGCCATCAGCAAGGAGATCGACCGGCTGCTCCACGCCGGATTCATCCGAGAGATCAAGGACTCGGACTGGGTAGCGAACCCGGTCCTGGTGGAGAAGAAGAAGACGAAGAAACTCCACATGTGCGTCGACTTCACCGCCATTAACAAGTGCTGCCCCAAGGACCACTTCCCGCTCCCACGGATAGACCAGATCATCGACTCGACTGCAGGCTGCGCGCGCCTATCCTTCCTGGACGCCTACTCCGGGTACCAGCAGATCAGGATGAAAGTCGAAGATGAAGAGAAAACTGCATTTATCACACCCCATGGTGTGTTCTGCTACCAAATGATGCCCTTCGGGTTGAAGAACGCTGGAGCCACATACCAACGCACGATGCAAGCCTGCTGTTAGCACTCGTTTTTGGCAGGTACCAGGTTCAGGAGTCCTCAGGCCAGGAGTCATTTCTGTGACAACCCGGATCAAAGGTTCGAGTGTTTAATCGGAATAACTCAAAGGGGACCCGGCGTGTCCAGAACCTGGCTTGACAGAACCCGGTTTTGACAGAACCCGGTTTTGACAGAACCCGGTTTAAAGGACCCGGTGCAGGCTAGACTTGAGGATTCTTGAAGATTCTAGAGGGCTGCATCGGAGAAGCCAGACGCGAGGAGAATTTAATGCTTGCCCAGCCCAAAAAAGGAGTCGGTGGAGCCAGGATGAGTTCAAGGTCAACACGGAAGGGCAAAAGGTGACTTTCTAAAGGAAGCCGAAAGCGGACGCTTGGAGTTCAAGTCCAGTACGAAGCCGACCGAGACTATTACCTAATTTAGAGATAGAAACCGACTTGATTCAGGAGTTGTAATCCTTGTAGAAGTCCAATACTTGTACGGGAAGTCCAGCCGCCTCACTATATATGTAGGAGGTGACGGCCGATTGAAATTAAGCAAACAATCGACAAACCAATACTACTACTACCTTTTACCCTCAAACCCTTGTTTATGCTTCCGTTGTTCGGCGACTTCAACTAGATTTCGACGAATATCGACAACCGAGCTTGGAGCGGTCAAACCGGCCAAGTTCAGCCAATCGTCGCCGGCTCCCTCCGACGGGGTCCCTCCCGAGGGGCTGGGGCGTCTGGTTTCAAACGTGCCGAGTCTCTGTCTTGCGTATCGCGCTGAGACCCGGCCTCCCGCGGGGCGAGTTGCGGAGTATCTCCCCCGGCACCGCGGGTACACGAGGACGTGTTCGTGTGACGCGTTTACATCGCAACACACTTTTTGGCGACTCCGCTGGGGACTTACAATCTTTAAACCTAAAATCGGACAGCAATGGCCGGTTCTAAGGCTACAGATATGTCCAGCATCACCACCGACAACATCATCAAGCCTACTCTCAAGGACTTGTCGGAGGCACAACGCCAAGGTCTGGATGAGTGGAAGAAGAAGAGAAACGAGGAATTCGAGGCGCTGCGACTCAAGCGGGAACAAGAGGACGAGGAATTGTACTTGGCCAGCTTCAAGTTAGATCGGCAAGGTGTAACCGCGCCGATCAAGGAGCCGGAGTATGTACCTCTGAACATCGACACCGACACACCCGCTGTAAGTAATAGTGTCTTTACTTCTGAGCAATTAGCTGAAATTCAGTTCCATGTTTCACAAGGTACAAATACTGTTTATAATGCTGTCATGGAACTTGATGCTGCTAAGAAAAACACCATCCAAGGCCAAACATCGGACGCACAACCGATGAGCCCAAACAGGGAAAGTCGGGTTGTCAATACATTACCCTGTCCGACTCCGATCCGAAGTTTACCCTACCCGCCAGGCCAGACGGGACCAGCGGTGCAATTTCCTGGACGCGAGTCAATGCCGAATTCGAATTCGGCTCCTTGGATACAACCCGGCCCTGTGACCAATTCTGCTCTTGTGCCAAGTCAATCGGCCAGTAGGGACGATTTGCTGGTCGAGTTCCAGAAAAGGTTAGATCAGATAGCTTATGATAGACTCGGGATTATGCCAAAACATAGAACCTACGTTAAACCCTATCCCGAGTATTTCGATCTGCAACCTTACCCACCTGGCTATAGAGTTCCCGAGTTCTCTAAATTCAATGGGGTGGATAACAAATCAACATGGGAACACATTAGTCAATACTTGGCTCAATTAGGCGAAGCTAATCATGATCACATCAAAGTTCGCTTGTTCTCGTTATCGTTGACTGGGGTTGCTTTTTCTTGGTATTCAGCTTTAGCCCCTAACTCTATACACACTTGGTTTCACTTGGAGCGAAAGTTTCATGAGCACTTCTATGCTGGTGAAGTCGAGTTAAAATTGTCCCATCTTACATCGGTTAAACAGAAACATGATGAATCGGTATCCGATTATATCAAGAGGTTTAGAAATACTAGAAACCGATGTTATAGCTTGGCAATAACCGAGAGAGATATGGCCGACTTAGTTTTTAACGGGTTGAGAACGTATCTGAGGGAGAAGCTAGAGGGACACGAGTTCTCTTCTGTCGGTCAGGTTCAGGAGAAAGCTTTGGCTCATGAAAGCCGAGTCAACGATTCCAAAGACTCGCATCGGATGAGCAGGAGTCGGCTTAACGCTATCGAATATGATGCCGACTCCGGTGATGAAACCGATGTTTACGTAGCTGAGTTTGTTTGGCTGAGCAAGGCCAAACCCTATATGTGTGATGACTTAAAGCCGATTCGTAGGAATCGGGATGATGAAGTTAAATGTACTTTTGACGTAGGCAAATGTGACAGGATATTTGATGCCTTGTTAAAAGACAAAGTAATCCGGATTAATCATGTCATGCCATCGCCTGATGAATTAAGGAGGCGTGCATATTGCAAATATCACAACTCTTTCTCTCATGCTACTAATGATTGCAATGTCTTTCGTCGACAGATTCAATCGGCCCTCAATGATGGACGATTAAGTTTTGCTGGCATGGCCATTGATACACAGCCGTTCCCAATGAACGTGCTTGATCTCGAGGGAAAGAAAGTACTTCTTCGGCCAGAAGCGGCCGAAGCCGCTAACAAATCTAATGTGGTTATTGGTGAGCCCAGGAAAGAAGCCGGCGTCAAGGAAGCAAGGAGAGAAGTCATGTTGATCCGGCAACCCGACGGAAAGGAGGTTATCAAGATCACTGTCAGGAGCTCCACACTCGGGGGGCAACAACCACAAACAAGAGAACCCGGAAGCCGGAATCCAGAACTCGGGGGGCAACCTCGGTTCGTGAAGCCCAAAAACCCGGAAGTCGGCAAATGGAAGACAAATCAAGTTGAGTATAAGCCAAAGAAGGTTAAGCCGACTTTCGATATGTTACTGAACAAGTACGTGCGCCAAGCCGGGTCTAAGGTGACTCGGCAATATGGGAAGCGACCGAGGTCACCATCTATTGAGAGGAGTCACCAATACCAGGAGTCGGCCGGGGAGTACAAGCGTCAAGTAACCCGGCAAACGGTACAGAGCCGACTTGTGTATCCTGGTGAATCCTCCTACTGGCGAGTCAAGGACCAAGGAGCCAAGGCCACCAACATGGAAAGGAGGTTGGTTCCAGAGAAGGCATTGGTCATTGGGACCCATGTGCTGAAGTTGAAGGACCCGGTTGCAGAACCTATAAATGATAAGCCGATACTTGCTATCGTGCCTAAAACAGTATCTAATAACCATGAAGCCGGGTCCAGTCAAAATACGGTAGCCAGACCCCGGGACCCGAAATATACGCAGCCAAAGTGGTGTCCGCAGGGTATAACGAAGACACAGAAGCGGAAGCTGCAGAGGGCAAGGAACCGGGAGATGACAGAGAAGGATGCTGAGCAAGCCAGAGATGCCAAGTTCAACGCTGAAAAACCTATGGTGTCGGCTCATCTATGGGTACCAAAGCCGACTCCTGTAACGACTCCTTTGGTGATTGCGCCGAGTCCTGTTGTGAGCAAGGAAATAGAATTGACTCCTGTACCGGCCACTACTTATGCATCATGGGCAGATGAAGTCGAGGCAGCGGACTTGGAAGCAGGGGAGGAGTCGGCAAAGGGCGAGTCGGAGGAATCGACGAACGAGGAGTCGGCAGATAATTCGACAGATGAAGACCCGGCAGATGACTTGGCAGCGGGCGAGCTGGAAGACCCGGCAGATGAAGAATTACTCGACTACGAAAGTACGCCAACTCGGGTAAGTATGGATATTAACATGGTATATTATTTGCCTGCCGAGTTCCGTGCTGTAGCAGAAGAAGCCGAGGTAGCGCAAATCAACTTTGGACCCAAGAATGCCATCTTCACAAAACCTGAGGAACCGGTGAAGCACCTGAAACCTTTGTATGTCAGAGGACACATCAATGGAAAACCGGTTACCAGGATGATGGTGGATGGAGGCGCCGTGGTGAATTTAATGCCGTATTCTGTCTTCAAGAAATTGCAACTAGAGGATGCAGATCTTATGAGGACGAACATGGTGCTTAATGGGTTCGAAGGAGGAGAAGGAATTGAGGCCAAAGGAGTCATTAATCTGGAGCTGACCGTGGGAAGTAAGACTTTGGCCACTGCGTTCTTTGTTGCTGAGGTGCAGGGGAATTACAATGTGCTACTTGGACGAGATTGGCTCCATGCAAACCAATGTGTGCCATCTACCATGCACCAGCAACTCGTACAATGGATCGATGACGAGATTGAAGTCGTTCATGCTGATAACTCGGCATGTATTGCCTTAGCCGAGTCCATTGTTGATTGGCAATACTCCAATGCCACATGTCTTTCGGGGCGTGACCTATCCGGGTTCGATTTCCTGAGTGCTACCAGGGATGGATTCGTGCCAGTATCTTTGAAGCCGGTTGGAAGCAATCGGCTGCGTCTCAAGTAAATGGATCCCAACAATAATGAGTGGCTGCAGAAGCGTCTGGACAAGTATCGGGCTGAGAGGAACGATATGTGTGAAGCAATTGAAGAGCCAGATGATATGGATAAGTTGGGACAGGGCTTCACGTCGGCCGACCCGCTCGAAGAAGTGGATATTGGGGATGGCACTATTCCTAGGCCGACCTTTGTAAGCCAAAAGCTAGAAGCCGATTATAAATCCAAGTTAATCGCGCTAGTCAAAGAGTATGTGGACTGCTTTGCTTGGGAATATCACGAGATGCCCGGGTTAAGCCGAGAGCTCGTCGAGCATCGGTTACCGATAAAATCCGGCTTCAGGCCATATAAGCAGCCGACTCGTAAATTCAACCCGGTAATATATGATCGGATCAAGGAAGAAATTGGCCGGCTCCTGAAAGCTAACTTTATCCGGCCTTGCAAGTATGCTGAGTGGATTTCCAACATTGTACCAGTCGAGAAGAAGGGATCTGGTAAGATCAGGGCATGCATAGATTTCAGAGATCTAAATCGAGCTACGCCCAAGGATGAATATCCCATGCCAATAGCCGATATGCTTATCAATGATGCCTCTGGACACAAAGTCATCAGCTTTCTAGACGGGAATGCGGGGTACAATCAAATATTCATGGCCGAAGAGGACTCGGCTAAAACAGCGTTTCGCTGCCCCGGGTTCATCGGTTTATTCGAATGGACAGTGATGACCTTTGGGTTGAAGAATGCTGGTGCTACATATCAAAGGGCGATGAACTTAATATTTCATGATCTTCTTGGAGTCGTGCTGGAGGTGTACATTGATGACGTGGTTGTCAAATCGGATGGCGAGTTAAATCATCTGGCCGATTTACGACTCGCGTTTGAGAGGATGAGGAAGTACGGGCTCAAGATGAACCCTTTGAAGTGTGCCTTTGGCGTATCGGCTGGAAGGTTCCTCGGTTTTGTCATACATGAAGCCGGCATAGAGATCGACCCGGCCAAGATTGAAGCTATCCAGAAAGTACAGGCGCCGACTTGTAAAAAAGATATGCAAAAGTTCCTAGGCAAGGTGAATTATTTGAGAAGATTTATTACTAACTTGTCAGGGAAAGTTGATGCATTCACACAGATCCTTCGGCTCAAGAATGATGACGAGTTCACCTGGGGGGCAAGACAGCAAGAGGCATTCGATAGAATAAAGGCCTGTTTGTCTAAACCTCCAGTTTTGAGGAAGCCGACTCGTGGCCTACCGTTTCGGCTTTACATTGCAGCTGAGGAAAGGGTGATTGGAGCCGCCTTAACTCAAGAAGCCGAAGGACAGGAGTATGTCATTACATATCTAAGTCGACGACTGCTAGATGCCGAGTCCAGGTACAGCTTTGTAGAAAGGTTGTGCCTATCTCTTTATTTTGCTTGCACCAAGTTGCGCCATTATCTTTTATCCGGCGAGTGCAAAGTCTTTAGTCAAACCGATGTCATCAAGCACCTAATACATAGGCCGATTCTCAGCGGGCGAATCGGCAAATGGGCATATGGATTAGTTGAATATGATTTGGCTTATGAGCCTCTCAAGTCCATGAAAGGTCAGATTGTGGCCGACTTCATCGTTGAGCATCGGGTTGACTTAGAGCAAGAAGCCGACTTAAATATTGTGTCGGCTGTACCGTGGAAACTCTATTTTGACGGCTCAGTTTGTAGTGGTGGACAAGGAGTCGGCATTGTGTGCATATCACCCCACGCTCTTCTATTCGGGTTAGACATTTTGAAAGATGCAGGGGTAACTCATGTCGAGGCATATGGTGATTCACTACTTATAGTCCAGCAAGTGGCTAAGGTCTTCCAGTGTAACAATGGATCACTCAACACATACCTCGACAGATGCCTGGATATTATATCAACTTTGGACTATTTTTCCATATCTCATGTCTCCAGGCAGGACAATTGGCTCGCCAATGATTTGGCACAGCAAGCATCAGGCTATCATGTCCGCAGAGGAGTATTTTTCATGGCAGAGAAGCCGATGCTAGCTGTTGTCGATAACTCAGAAACTGGAGGAGGAGCCGAGTCATCAAACTCGGCAGCTGAAGGAAAAGACGAGTCATTAAACTCGGGCGATGGAAGGAAAGCCGAGTTATCTAATTCGTTTCCAGAAGAACTTGGCGAGACTCGGTCAGCTGATTGGAGGACACCTATTATCAATTATCTAAAGGATCCGAGTCAGAGAACCGAGAGAGCTATTCGGCGGCTTGCTTTCAAATATACTCTGGTAGATGACGAGTTGTATCGCCGAACAGTTGATGGGCTTCTTCTCAAATGTCTAGATGAAGATCAATCTCGGATCGCCATGGGAGAAGTGCATGAGGGATTGTGCGGTACACATCAGTCGGCCCACAAAATGAAGTGGATGCTCAGACGAGCCGGGTTCTATTGGCCGACGATGATCAATGACTGCTTTCGATACTACAAGGGATGCGAAGCGTGCCAGAAATTTGGAGATATTCAGTTAGCGCCGGCTTCACTTCTTAACCCAGTAATAAAGCCGTGGCCTTTTAGAGGATGGGCATTGGATTTCATTGGTATGATTAACCCGGCTTCATCCAAAGGGCATCGGTTCGTGCTGGTTGCTACTGATTATTTCACCAAGTGGTCTGAAGCAGTACCCCTCCGAAATATGACCCACAAAGAGGTAATTCAATTTATTACTGAGCATATTGTTCATCGATTCGGTATTCCGCAGACTCTCACTACAGATCAAGGCACCTCCTTCATGGCTAAAGAGGTAAAACAGTTTGCCGAATCACTTGGAATCAAGATGCTCAGTTCATCTCCATATTATGCTCAAGCCAATGGACAAGCCGAATCAAGCAACAAGATTCTGGTTAGGTTGATCAAGAAGAAGGTACAGGACTACCCAAGGAGGTGGCATGAGGTACTGTCCGAGGCTTTGTGGGCTCACAGGATCTCAAGGCATGGTGCAACCAAGGTAACTCCTTTTGAGTTAGTGTATGGACAAGAAGCCGTTTTACCAGTAGAAGTAAATCTGGCTGCTTTGAGGTTCGCTAAGCAGAACGATTTGTCGGCTGAGGATTATCACAATTTGATGATGGACAACATTGATGAAGTAGCCGACAAACGTATCAAGGCATTGAAGGACATAGAGAAGGAGAAGTTGCGGGTAGCGAAAGCTTACAACAAGAGGGTCCGGATTAAGAATTTTCAAATCGGCGACTTGGTCTGGAAAGTTATACTGCCAATTGGTTCTAGGAGCCGGAAGTTCGGCAAGTGGTCGCCGAGTTGGGAAGGGCCGTTGCGGATCATAAGGATTGTACCCGGCAACTCATATTTGGTGGAAACATTGGAGGGCAGCATGTTGCCTCGAGCTATCAATGGGAAATACCTGAAGAAATTCCATCCAAGTGTGTGGCAAACTGCGTGAAGCTACACATATGGCCGATGAGCTTAAGCATCGCCCTTAGATCAAATCTTCTACATTGTATATTTTCTAGTACGCAAGCTCTACTAGAAAACAGGGGGGCATGTGTTAGCACTCGTTTTTGGCAGGTACCAGGTTCAGGAGTCCTCAGGCCAGGAGTCATTTCTGTGACAACCCGGATCAAAGGTTCGAGTGTTTACTCGGAATAACTCAAAGGGGACCCGGCGCGTCCAGAACCTGGCTTGACAGAACCCGGTTTTGACAGAACCCGGTTTTGACAGAACCCGGTTTAAAGGACCCGGTGCAGGCTAGACTTGAGGATTCTTGAAGATTCTAGAGGGCTGCATCGGAGAAGCCAGACGCGAGGAGAATTTAATGCTTGCCCAGCCCAAAAAAGGAGTCGGTGGAGCCAGGATGAGTTCAAGGTCAACACGGAAGGGCAAAAGGTGACTTTCTAAAGGAAGCCGAAAGTGGACGCTTGGAGTTCAAGTCCAGTACGAAGCCGACCGAGACTATTACCTAATAGAGATAGAAACCGACTTGATTCAGGAGTTGTAATCCTTGTAGAAGTCCAATACTTGTACGGGAAGTCCAGCCGCCTCACTATATATGTAGGAGGTGACGGCCGATTGAAATTAAGCAAACAATCGACAAACCAATACTACTACTACCTTTTACCCTCAAACCCTTGTTTATGCTTCCGTTGTTCGGCGACTTCAACTAGATTTCGACGAATATCGACAACCGAGCTTGGAGCGGTCAAACCGGCCCAGTTCAGCCAATCGTCGCCGGCTCCCTCCGACGGGGTCCCTCCCGAGGGGCTGGGGCGTCTGGTTTCAAACGTGCCGAGTCTCTGTCTTGCGTATCGCGCTGAGACCCGGCCTCCCGCGGGGCGAGTTGTGGAGTATCTCCCCCGGCACCGCGGGTACACGAGGACGTGTTCGTGTGACGCGTTTACATCGCAACACCTGCCTGAAGGAGCTAATAGGACAGATCGTCCAAGTCTACGTCGACGACATAGTCGTCACCACTCGAACGGAGGACAGTTTAATTGCTGACCTCCGCAAAGTCTTCGCAGCACTCAATGAGTATCAGATCAAGCTGAACCCGGACAACTGTGTTTTCGGCGTGCCAGCCGGAGAACTGCTCAGGTACCTCGTCTCTGCAAGAGGAATTGAAGCCAACCCTGAGAAGGTGCAAAACATACTCGCAATGCCAGCACCGACCAAGCTTCATGAAGTGCAACGCCTAGCCGGTCGAGTCGCAGCTCTCAGCCGGTTCATTAGTAAGTTGGGAGAAAAGGCCCTGCCTTTCTACCAACTGATGAAAAAGACAGATAAATTCGAGTGGACAGAGGAAGCGCAAGACGCATTCGACAAGCTCAAGAAAACCCTCACGACTCCTCCAGTACTGGTGGCGCCACTAGAGAACGAGCCACTGTACCTCTATGTGTCGGCCACGAACAGAGTGCTCAGCACGGTACTCGTAGTCGAACGACAAGAAGAAGGGCACAGTCACCCTGTTCAGCGGCCCGTCTACTTCCTCAGCGAGGTGCTAACCTTGTCCAAGCAGCGGTACCCGCACTACCAGAAGCTAGCCTACGGAGTCTTCATGACATCAAGGAAGGTCGTCCACTACTTCTCCGAGCACTCCATCACGGTGGTAAGCTCCTCCGGGCTCTCCGACATCCTCACCAACCAAGCCGCGACAGGACGAGTCGCCAAGTGGGTTGTTGAGTTGGGACCCTGGGGGCTGAAGTATGCACACGCGAAGGCAATCAAGGCCCAAGTTCTTCCAGAATTCACCACAGAGTGGATAGAGGCCCAGCTGCCAGACATACCCGACTTGTCCAATGCATGGACAATGTACTTCGACGGGTTCAAGAAGTTCAGATCAGCAGGGGCGGGAGTCGTCCTCATCTCACCCAAAGGCAACAAGCTGAAGTATGTACTGCAAATGGACTTCCCAACACCCTCCAACAACGAGGCAGAGTATGAAGCCCTAATCCACGGTATGCGGATGGCCAAAAACTGCGGCGCCACTCACCTCATGATCTACGGAGACTCCTACCTTGTCGTGCAGCAAACCATGAAGCAATGTGACGCCATCGCCGACAACATGATAGCCTACAGGGACCTATACAACCAGCTGGAAGGCACCTTCGACGGCTGCGAGCTGCGGCACATCGGCCGCGAGAGCAACGAGGAAGACGACACCCTCGCTAACCTAGGCTCAGACAAAGCACCGGTGCCACCCGGAATCTTCGTCGAGTGCATCACGCGCTCCATCAAGCTCCGGCCCGCGCCGGGATCCTCTACACCAACAACGAGCACCACCAACCCACCCAGCACGGAGAAGGAACCCATGGAGGTAATGCTGGTCGAACCCACATGGACAAGCCCATACCTGGCCTACATACTGCATCAGAAGGTGCGAACGAACCCAGTCGAAGCCAAGCGCGTCATCCGCCGCTCCAAGGGCTTCACCGTCATCAACGGGGAACTCTACAAGCGAAGCATCTCAGGAGTCCTCCAAAGGTGCATCGACCCAGTCGACGGTCAAGCCATCTTACTCGAGATCCACGCCGGCATCTGTGGACACCACGCCAGCAGTCGAGCCTTGGTGGCCAAAGCCCTACGAGCAGGGTTCTACTGGCCCACCGCAATGCAAGACGCCGAAGAACTCGTGAGGAAATGCATCGGCTACCAGGAGTTCGCCAACAAGCCGCGCGCACCGGCATCAGCACTAAAGACCATACCACTCGCATGGCCCTTCGCTCAATGGGGGCTCGACATGGTGGGTCCATTCAAGAAGTCTTCTCCGGGCGAACACACTCATCTCCTGGTGGCAGTCGACAAGTTCAGGAAGTGGATCGAAGCCGCGCCCATCACAAGTTCAACTGCCTCCTCGGCAGTTAACTTCATCAGGTCGATCATCTTCAGGTTCGGTGTGCCACACAGCATCATCACCGACAACGGCTCGAACTTCACAGCCGAAGAATTCAAGGACTTCTGCTCTGACCAAGGCATCAAGCTCAACTACGCATCTGTCTCGCACCCGCAGTCCAACGGACAAGTCGAGAAAGCCAATGGCCTAGTCTGCAAGGGCGTAAAGAAGCGCCTGCGAGTACCATTGAGGCGCGCCGCAGGCGCCTGGGTCGAAGAGCTGCCATCTGTGCTGTGGAGTCTGCGCACCACGCCAAACAGATCTACCCAATACACGCCATTCTTCATGGTGTACGGCACCGAGGCAGTCCTACCATGCGACATCAAGTTCGACGCCCCCCGAGTGGTGGCCTACGATGAGTCTGATGCAGAAGAAGCACTCGAAGATGACATGGACACCCTAGACGAAGCACGCGACATCGCCCTTACCCGCACAGCCGTGTATCAGCAAGACCTACGCAACTATCATGGGCGGCGACTGCGGCCCAGAGCGTTCGTCCCTGGTGATCTTGTCCTCCGTCTCAAACAGAAGAAGCTGCATAAACTTGCCTCCCCGTGGGAGGGTCCATACATCATGACAGAGGCAATCGGTGGCGGAGCTTACTGCCTGAAGGACTCGAAGACGGGGACAGTCTGCGACAACCCGTGGAACGTTGCGCAACTGCGCCGCTTCTACGCCTGATCGACCCCAATTTGTAACAGTACAATGTCAATAAGCGGCATGTTTCAGACGCACTCTTTCCCTCGCCAGGGTACCCGAGGGGACTGGAAGGGTTTTAATGAGGCGGCCTGCTCGCAAAAGTCAATAAAGTGATTCGAGGAACAAGCTCTCCCATCTACTTTCATCAGCAAGCAACATAAACCTAGGCCGCCACCTGACGCACTCGGGTGAAAATCCTCGGCCGCCACCCGAACCACTCGGGGGCTGCGCTGTACAGGTCTAAATCAAAACCTAGGCCGCCACAGCCGCGCCATACAGGTTCAACTCGAAAATCCTCGGCCGCCACCCGAACCACTCGGGGGCTGCGCTGTACAGGTCTAAGTCAAAACCTAGGCCGCCACCTGACGCACTCGGGGGCTGCGCCATGCAGGTCCAACCCGAAAATCCTCGGCCGCCACCCGAACCACTCGGGGGCTGCGCTGTACAGGTCTAAGTCAAAAACTAGGCCGCCACAGCCGCGCCATACAGGTTCAACTCGAAAATCCTCGGCCGCCACCCGAACCACTCGGGGGCTGCGCTGTACAGGTCTAAGTCAAAACCTAGGCCGCCACCTGACGCACTCGGGGGCTGCGCCATACAGGTTCAACTCGAAAATCCTCGGCCGCCACCCGAACCACTCGGGGGCTACGCTGTACAGGTCTAAGTCCAAACCTAGGCCGCCACCTGACGCACTCGGGGGCTGCGCCATACAGGTTCAACTCGAAAATCCTCGGCCGCCACCCGACGCACTCGGGGGCTGCGCTGTACAGGTCTAAGTCAACCTAGGTCGCCACCCGACGCACTCGGGGGCTGCGCTATACAGGGCTAACTCGAAAAATCCTCGGCCGCCACCCGAACCACTCGGGGGCTGCGCTGTACAGGTCTAAGTCAAAACCTAGGCCGCCACCTGACGCACTCGGGGGCTGCGCCATACAGGTCTAAACTCGAAAATTCCTCGGCCGCCACCCGACGAACTCGGGGGCTGCGCCGTACAGGTCTAAGTCAACCTAGGTCGCCACCCGACGCACTCGGGGGCTGCGCCATACAGGGCTAACTCGAAAAATCCTCGGCCGCCACCCGACGCACTCGGGGGCTGCGCCGTACAGGTCTAAGTCAACATCCTAGGCCGCACCCGACACACTCGGGGGCTGCGCCGCACAGGTCTGACTCGAAAATGCCTCGGCCGCACTCGAAGCACTGGGGCTGCGCCGCACAGGCCTGACTCGACACACCTCGGCCGCACTCGATCCGCTCGGGGGCTGCGCCATACAGGTTTACAGAAGTATACAAGATACAATTTACTCACTTGGAGGCTACCCCCACCTCGACATACATAAACTCATGCTCCCACTTGGGAAAAATATCTTTTACAAACTAATGCTACACAACAGCAGTCTGGTAGTCTTACTTTACAGGCTCATCCTTTGGCGCATCGAGTGGCCCTACAAGTTGCTCACTGAAGTTCTGGACCTGTTGAATCATCTGACGCGCAGCCGCAAGGGTATCGGCGTAGTCATCTGTTCCAGGCAAGCCGTCAAGCACCTTGTTTAAGGGAAGATGAGGCCGGTGCATTCGAACGTACGCCAGCGCCACGTTCGCCCCGCCAACAAGCTGGGCGTGCACGACTTCCTTCAACGCCTTGCCTTCGCGGAATCTCTCCAGCAGCGCAGCCAGTCCATTAGGCTGCTCGTTGTGCGGAAAGTACACCTTGTTGACCTGCAAGAGGGTCTTTCTACAACCTTCCAGGAGCAAAGCAGCCCGCCAGGTGCGATCCAGCATTCTAGCCAGTACACTGCCTTTGGATTTGTTCGACCAAAACGTACGCGCTTCGGGTGAGTCACTGGCGGCCTCCTTTTCCACCCGCTCGTCAACTCGACTCTGCTCGGCCTTCCAGTCAGAATTCACATCTGCATCAAGACCCAGCACTTAGAACAGTGAAAGCATAAAGAAGCCGAAGCAAAGCGCTAGAAGCCCAACCTTGCAGCTGTCGACTGATCAAGTCTATCTGGCCAAGAAGGAATTCCTCATGCTGGGAGAACGGCGCAGCGGGCTGTGACTTCAAGCGCTCCAACTCCAACTCGACAACCTTCCGCTTCGACTCGAGCTCAACAACCTTGTTCCTCATGTAGGTGATCACTCGTTGATCATTCACGCGGTGCACAGGGGCTGGAGGAGCTCGACGACAATGGCGAGTGGGTGCAGCCGAAGAGGCGTCCTCATCCTCACCCGCACCAGTAGTTCCAGCGACCTCAGGAGCCTCGCCCATCTCAGACTGCCAAGTTCGACAGTGTCAAGCAAGGAAAAGAGCACATTCAGTCTAGCATAAATACGACAGAAGACTCGAAGGCACAAATTCACATTTCAACATCAGCATGTTTGTGGCCAGAAGACCCGCAAACTATATGGTTCATTACAGACCAAGATCAAGAGTAGAAGAATCTTAAAATAAAGGAGTCTACATCGCAGACTCCGACTGAGAACGGCTCTTCCTAGCGGCCAACTCTGCAGCCTTGGCGATTTTCTTCTCGAAGGTGGCAATCAACTTCGCAGCCAGTTGACTCGCCCGCGCCTTCACACCGCTAAGGGACGCGGTTCTGCCATCAGGCCTCCGAGGGAAGTCGCTGACAACCTTCTCAAAATCACCTGGGACTTGGTGACCAAGTAGTAGCTGGAAAGTGAGCTCTGAGCCGCGTACCGTCTGCGCACGCGTGTAGTCCGCCATGGTGGTCGCGTTGCCTTCAAACGGAGCCACAAGCGCGTCAACAGCGACCGGCGGTAGCTGGCTGGGGAAGATGCTCCGGTGCACAGTCGCCAAAGCGCCTGTCGACTTCTGTAGCGCCGTCGAGGCATACGCGCAGACGCGGTCGATGAAGCCAACAGCCTCTGTCAAGCCGACATTGGCACTGGAAGTTCCTTCTGGAGGAGCACCTCCGCAAGTCTCTGCTCCAAAAGAAATCCACATCCGTAAGGCTTCCGCAGTCGACAAAAAGCAAAGTAGGCAATGAGCCGAGATACTTACTTCCAATAGCATCGGCAAGTGTGAGCAAGTGTTCAACCTGGGTCTTCTCCAGATCATCCCGGGTTCGCTCACGCTCTTGGGCTTCACCCAATGATTTCTCCAGCTCCGCGACCCGCTTCGCCATGCTCTCCCTCTCGCCTGTGGATCACCGGAGCAAAGTCAACAATGAAGATAGTCGAAGCACCCCTCGAACGCAAGGGTCCACACTCACCTTTCGCCTGCTCCAGAGCAGTGCGGAGTTGATTCCTTTCCTGCTCCATGCGAACGAAGGTGGCGGCTCCCTCCATCTGCTGGCGATAATACGGCTGCAGGAAACACTAGACATCAATCTGCGCCCGACTATTCTAGTCACGCACATCTTCGGGGGCTACTCCCATCGGGAGCGCTGTTCGCGCACCCGATACAGATTTTACAGACTGAGTTAAGGGACACTTACATGCTCAAGCAACCCAGCGTCCACCGGGGTCGCATCAGCAGTTTTCTCTGGCACGGAGGAGGTCGAAGCTTTCAAGGTCAAAGCGTCACCCGCCTGCGGCTCTTCTTCGATCGTCTTCGTAGTCTGCTCGAACACGGGAGCAGAAGTGTGCTCCATCTCTGGAGGCGAAGAACCAACAGCACCAGTACGATCGCTGCGACAAGATAACTCAATTCAAGGACTCGCAAAGTCAAAAAGTGCACTCGACAAAACAAGGCGATAGTTGCAAGACTAACCTGGTGACATCCAGATCATCTTCGCTGCCCAGGGAAACGGAGGGCATCCTTGCGAATTCAGTCGGCGGTGCAGAGCTGAGGGGAGGCACGACCGAAGGCTCCGCCGGGTCGCTCGTGTGCCTAGCACCCGAGGACGACCCGCTCGTCTCCTCCTTGTCCTCCACAGCCGTTTCCTTCAAGGGCGACGACGCCGAGGCTGAGTCGCCACTTCTTCGCCTCTGTCGCTTCTGCAGCGGCTCTTCATCTTCATCGTCCTCCACTACCTCTTCACTCGGAGAGGTGGCGGAGGGAAGTTCATCGTCATCATACTCGTCCTCCTCCGGGACCTCTGCCTCTTCGTGAGGTCCGTTCTCCATCAGTGGAGGAAGGCTAACATAGCTCGAGCGACCCTGTCAGCAAATGAAGTATTCGAGTCAGGCAAAACGATTCGACTGAAGAAAACGCAAGAAAAGAGCAAAGTACACGATGCTCACCTCAGGCACAGGATTGTTGGGGCCATACAGCTCGACTGGGCACTTGACATTGCACGGGTCCACGGCTCGGAGGCTGGTGATGCTCCTCACCTTCGACTCGACTTCGTCATCATCGAGCTCATCGCCACCTTCACGCGCCCACATTGGTTGGATGCGACTGCGGAGCGGCTGCACTCGGAGCCTGTAGAAGGTGGCAATAAGGTGCACTCCACCTGTCTCGCGCCCAAGGCTCTTCAGAAGGCCACGAAGGAGCGTCAGCAAAGGCTTGGTCGCCTCCTTGTCTTCCTTCGACAACGGGTGCGCCCATGCGTTTCGTCTTCCGCAACGCGCGATCAGGCACAAAGTCGGGAAGCCCTTCTTGGTCGCACCTGATGTAAAACCACTTCTTCCGCCAGCCCTGGACGGAGTCGGATTTCTTCATCTGAAAGTAGGTGGTGTCGCCACGCACCTGGATGCCGAAGCCGCCGACTGGATACACCTGCTTGCTCTTCCCAACGTTCCTCCTCATGAGGAACAGCGACTTCCACAGCAGCCAGTTGGGAGAGATTCCTAGGAAACACTCGCAGAGCACGATAAAGCTTGCGATGCTCAAGACGCTATTGGGAGTTAGATCGTGGATCTGAATCCCATAAGCATACAAGAGACCACGAACGAAATCGTGGAGAGGGAACCCGAATTCCCGCAGAAGAAAATCCACGAAGCAAACGCGTTCCCCCTCGCGGGGAGCGGGAAATACCTCCTTTCCTGGAGCGAGCACTGCCGCCTGGTCCGCCGGCGGCAATAGCCCCTGCGTGCGGAGGGCCTCGAGGTCAGCCTTCTTCACCGACGACTTCGCCCAGTCGCCATCGGGCTTCTTCATCACCCTAGCCTCGGCGGCGGCGATGGCACCGGCGGCAGACTTCCCCCTCTTCATCGTGACCTTGCTCATGGAGGGTGGAGAAGAATCTGACAGAGGAGCAGCAATGGAGGAGAGAGCAGTGGAGACGACGGCGAAATGGGGATGGGATGAACTGTTCCCCACCGCGGTGAAAAATATATACCGTGGGGTCAGTTCATCCTGGCCGTTCCCCACGAAACCGCTCTCCACAACCTCATCTGGCCGTCCACGTGTCGCGCAGAGATAGCAACCGTCGCCAGCCATGCCGCCCACTACGCGCGGGAATCGAGGCGCCATCATCACGCCGCGAAAATTTCGCGCCCAACGGTCAGATCAGTCAATACTGACACTGGGACCACCCTGTCACGTCCCATCGGACACAGAGTGTGCCAAAAACGTCAGCGCTGACGTCACCTGCGGAGGCGTAGCAAGTAAGCCAACGGGCTGATGGAGCACCCGGATAATTCATTCGAGTGCAACAAAGATACAGTAAGCTTTAAGAGCTGAGTAGACTTGACAAGTCCATTCGAGTAGAAAAGAAATTCAGTAAGCTCCATGAGCTGAGTAATACTCAAAGCAGTAAGCCAAACCGGCCGAGTACAAAGTAAGTCACGCAAAGCCAGTTGCGACTCCGTCAGCACGAGTCTCTTCTTTACTCCCATCGGGAGCGGGCTTTTCGACTGAAGGAAAAATTGAGTTTAACCTCAATTGCAAGCAATTCAGCTTAATCTCGGGGGCTACTCCCATCGGGAGTGCTGTACGCGCTCCCGAAAGACTCAGAACAATCGCAGTCGAAAAATCACCGACCAAAGCAATACTCGTAGTTTTTACCCTGCAGTCGATGTTTCGACTAAGGAATCCTCCATAAGCCCTGAACGGCCGGAGTCGACCAATTTTATTTGTTCCTTTCAGGAACCTGGTGGCGTGCCCAGAAGGAAGGAGTCCTTTACCCGACTCTACGATTCGACTAAGCACTCGGGGGCTACTGTCGTGGGGTCACTCTTTGACTACCCCACGGTGGTGGTACCTGGGTCACGCCAAGAACATCTGCCTTGATGACGAGGGCCCAAGGAAGGCCCAAGGAGGACGACGTGTGGCCCAAGATAGTCGACGTTAGGTCATCAGCCTCGATCGTCTTGTAAGTGCCATCGGCACCGTTCACCCGAGACCTAGCCTACCATATAAAGGCTAGGAGGGTCCCTCGTCTAGGGTAACGCCAACGCATACGCTCACGCTCATAGCCGCCATCTCAAACCCTAGCGAGATTGCCATCTCGCCATTGTAGCCACACTCAACATCAATACCAGACAAGCAGGAAGTAGGGTTTTATCCTCCGGGAGCCTGAACCTGGGTAAACACCTCGCATGTTAGCCGTCGTGATCACCAGCGCTCATCTCTCTCCCTCTCAATCAACCCGGGGTACTCGACCCAGGGATTTGCCGAGTCCCAGCCTCGTCGACGCGCGGCGGCCGACGCGGGAGGGACGAGGACGGAGGCGGCGATTGGCGGCTTCCCTCCTCGATTCTTCGGGTGGAGGAGGAGAAGGGGACACGACGGCGACGGCGGTGTGCTCCGCTTGGCTCGGGGACGGCTGGAACGACGGCACGGTGCGGCATCCATGATGGCGTGAAAGGCGAACACGGGGGCGCCTTCTAGGGTTAGGGTTCGGAGGAGGAGCAGCTGAGGGGGAGAGAGGGAAAAGCAGCTCGTCGGGGTGCTGCACTTATCGACCAGGGGGCCGCAGCGAGGGAGGCAGCAGGGGGACGATACGGCAGCCATGGCGGCAGTGTTGCCACTGTCGCCCACAGGGAAAGGGAGGAGAGAGCTGACAGGGGGGGCCCACACGTCAGGGTTTTAAACTTTTCCTTTTCTTTTTCTGTTTCTTTTAAACCAGTAGGGTTTTAGGTATTTATTTGAGGCATTTAAACATTTTTATAAAATCTGCCAAAATTCATGTAACCTCCCCATGACATGAGGAAGCTCCACAAAAATTGGGGTGGCAAAATAAAAAGTTTTGCATCACATTTGCTCATAGGGTTTGAATATGGAAAATTTTAATGATTTCCAAAAACCATTTACTTGGGGTTTTAAACATTTCCAAAATAAGTGAAAATATTCATGGAGGCTCCCAATAATATAATGAAGCTCCCCATATTTTTATTTGGAACTTTTGAAATGTTTAACTTGGTTTCAAATTAAGAATTGGTTTAACTCAATTTTGAAGTCCCAATTTATTTAATTGTTTGGCAAGAATTTTGACTTTGCCAATTAAATTTGAAAATGCATTCTTGGAACTTCCTGGACAAATATGGAAACTCAAGAATATTTTGGTTTGCCAATTTGAGCAATTGCATTTGGTTTGGAATTTTTGGAAGTGTTTGCTTCCTTTTAATGTTTTCCATTGTTTGCAATATTTAATTTAGCAATTTAAATATGTATGCCATGATGCAATGCAAAGCAAAAAGTGAAAATCTGGCTCAAATTTTAGGGTACCAAATCTGGGCTATTACATTGAGGCGCATCTTCAACCTCGACATAGCCATGGCCGGCTCTCGTGCCGAACGTCTCGCTTGCCGGACGGCCAGCGCCGCAACCGCTCCTGCTGGCAACTCGCGCGGAAGCGCTGCTCCGGAGTGCCACGTCGAGCATCCAGAGGACAACAACGATGACCATGTCGAGGATGACCTCGGCGAAGAGGAAGCTTCCTCCCTGCACCCGTCACGGGACCGCGCTGCCTCCTCGCTGGGCCGCCCTGCGCCCAGCCCGACAACTGCGCTTCTCATGGCGCAGGAGCTACTGCAGTACCGCCCCACGCTGGAGGCTCAAGAAGCCTGGCTCAACCGCCTCTCCGAGCTCGTCGGTGCCACTCGCGTCGCTGCTCCTGCACCGTCTCGTTCGCTGGTTCCCTCTGTGCGTGTGGGGGACGTGGCGCCCGACGCACCTCCTGCACCCCCTCTTCATCCCGCGCCCGCTCCAGCTCCACCGCGACCTGCTCCAGCGGGGGCTCCTCCTCGCGACAACCGCGCTGCATCGCACGCATCGTTGCCGCATGACTGCCAAATCGTGCAGCGAGCCCCGGAGGACGCACACGTGAGCATCGAGTGCGAGCAGAATCGCCACAACCGCGCCGTCCAGGACGTTGCCACCGCGGGGCGCCACCTCCACGCCACCCTCGCCAACGGTGTGGTCACTTACGGCACGATGGCTGCGTTCACTCGTAGCCTCCGTCGCGTCGTCTGGCCGGTCAAGTTCATGCCGGATCTTCCTCCGCGCTACGACGGCAAGAACAACCCCCTAGAGTTCCTGCAGCTCTACACTTTGGCCATCCAGGCCGCGGGGGGCGATGACAGAGTCATGGCGAACTGGTTCCCCATGGCCCTCTAGGACTCCACGTCCTCGTGGCTCACGAACCTCCCCGCTGAGTCCATCAACACCTGGGAGGATCTCTGCCAGTGCTTCGTCGCGAACTTCAAGGGCACGTACGAGCGCGGCCTCACGTACAACGACCTCCGCGGCGTACGCTAGAAGCCTGGCGAGACCCTCCGCAAGTACATCCAGCGCTTCAGCCAGGTGCGCAACAAGATCCCCAATGCCACCGACGCGCAGGTCATTTTGGCCTTCCAGGCTGGAGTCACGGACGTGCGGATGCTCGAGAAGCTTGGCATCCACGACAACATCACCACCGTTGTCAAGCTCTTCGACATGGCGGACAAGTGCGCCAAGGCTGAGGAGGAGCCGCTTGTTCGTCAAGAACGAGCCAGGGGACCCTGCCGAGGGATCCAAGAAGAAGAAATCCACCGAGAAGCGCAAGACCACTGCGGTCCTCGCAGCTGAACCTGACGCCAAGCAGCCTCGCGCTGCCGCTCCAGCCGCGGGCCCCGAGAAGAAAGATGATCGCCCCTTCTGCGTCTACCACAACAGGCATTCCCATGCCACCGAGGACTGCTACGACCTCAAGAGGCTTCGCGAGGCTCGCGAGCGGCAGCAAGGTCGCGGCGGCCGCGGCGGCCGCGGGGGGCGACGCTGGAACAACAACAACTACGACGACAACTACCAGCAGAACCCTCAAGCCAACGCCGTCCAGCCCGCGAACGACAACCTCCCTGCCGAGACTCCTGAGGGCTACCAGGTGCCTCGCGGGGCCGCTTGCATCCTCGGCGGGGCTCAGGCCCCCAGCTCCAACTGCCACTTCAAGCAACTCGCTCGCGAGATCGCGGCAGCGCTTCCCGGGGTTGAGGCCTCCAGGCCCCTCAAGTGGTCCCAGTACCCCATCACCTTCGACTCCAGCGACCACCCCAAGTCCACTTCGACTGTTGGCACCATCCCGCTGGTCTGCACCCCCACCATCAACAACATCGCAGTCTCTAAGACGCTCATCGATGGGGGTGCAGGCCTCAACGTCATCTCTGTCGAGACCTTTGAGAAGCTTCAGGTGCCTTACGAGCGGCTCATGACCACCAGGCCCTTCTCGGGGGTGACAGAGGGTCTCACGACCCCTTTGGGGCAAGTGAGGCTCGCGGTCACCTTCGGCACGCAAGCCAACTACCGCACTGAGCTGATCGACTTCGACGTCGCGCACATCGGCCTGCCCTACAACGCCATCCTCGGCTACCCCGCCCTCGCGAAGTTCATGGCGGTGACCCACCACGCCTACAACCTCGTCAAGCTTCCTGGCTCGGGTGGCACCATCGTCATCCGCGGCATGGTCTCAGACGCCCTGTACGCTGCTCAAGCGGCCTACAAGGCTGCGCGGTGGCGTCCCCCGCTGACGAGGATGAGGAACCCCTCCCGAGGCCCCCCGCGAAGAAGAAGCAGTTGTTCTCTCAGGAGAAGGCCGCGACGAAGCAGGTGCCTCTTGAGGCAAACGGCTCGGGGGCTAGCGTCACCATCGGCGCCAACCTGCCTCCCAAATAGGAAAGCGCGCTCGTCGCCTTCCTCAGGGCAAACTCTGACATGTTCGCATGGACACCGTCAGATATGTCCGGAGTACCGAGGGAGGTGATCGAGCACAACCTAGCCGTGTGTCCAAACGCACGCCCCGTGAAGCAAAAGGCGCGGCGCCAGGCGCCAGAGAAGCAAGAGTTCATCGTTCAAGAAGTAGAGAAGTTGAAGAAAGCTAGCATCATTAAAGAAGTTGTCCATCCCACTTGGCTCTCCAATGGTGTGGTCGTCCCCAAGCACACCGGAGGAAGCCGCCTCTGCATCGACTTCACCGACCTCAACAAAGCTTGCCCCAAGGACCCTTATCCCCTCTCGAGGATCGACCAGATCGTGGACTCCACCGCCGGCTGCGAACTCCTCTGTTTTCTGGATGCCTTCTCAGGCTATCACCAGATCAAGATGGCGAAGGAGGACGAGGAGAAGACAGCATTTCTCACCCCTTGTGGTGTGTTTTGCTACGTCTGCATGCCTTTCGGCCTGAAAAATGCCGGTGCCACTTTCCAGCGCCTCATGAGGATCGCCTTGGGGGCTCAAATGGGAAGGAATGCAGAGGCCTACGTCGACGACATCGTGGTCAAGACCCGCGAGAAGGACACGCTCATCAAGGACCTCGAGGAGACCTTTGCCAACCTGCGCAAGGTAAACATCAAGCTGAACCCCGCCAAGTGCATCTTCGGGGTCCCTTCAGGCAAACTCCTCGGGTTCCTTGTGTCTCATCGTGGCATCAAAGCAAACCCCGACAAGATCAGGGCCATAGAAGAGATGCAGCCTCCTCGTCGCCTCAAGGACATGCAGCGCTTAGCGGGATGTATGGCCAGCCTTGGCCGGTTCATCTCCAAGTTTGGCGAGAGGGCGCTGCCATTTTTTAAGATCATGAAGAGGTCCGGTCCTTTCAAGTGGACCCCTGAAGCGGCAAAGGCCTTCGAGGACCTGAAGAAGTATCTGGCGAGCCCACCCATCATGGTTGCCCCACGCCCTCGCGAGCCTCTGAAGCTGTATCTTGCAGCCACTCCTCAGACGGCAAGCGCAGGTCATGGTGGCTGAAAGGGAAGAGCCAGTCCTCGCCAAGCAGAGCTCCGCCTCGCCAAGCCCAGAACTCCACGACAAGGAAGCAGCCTCGTCAAGCCTCCAGCCTCATGCCGAGCCTCTACAAGTGGGGCCTCAAGAGAACCTCGACAAGGACTCCACCGAGCCTCGAGAGGAGCCAACCGCTGCCACGTCAACAACCACCCTCGTCGAGCATCCCGTGTACTTCGTCAGCACAGTGCTGCGGGACGCTCGCGAGCGCTACCCCATGCAGCAGAAGCTCCTTTTCTCGCTCCTCAGCGCCTCCAGGAAGCTGCGCCACTACTTCCAGGGTCACCCCATCAAGGTGGTCACCTCGTACCCCCTGGAGCAAGTCCTACGCAATCCAAACGCAACAGATCGCGTCGCAAGCTGGGGCATCGAGCTGCAACCCTTCGAGCTGGAGTTTGACACCACAAGGGTCATCAAGGGCAGGGCGCTGGCTGATTTCATGGCTGAATGGACGGACACACGTGAAGAAGAGCCTCAAGAGGAAGAAGCTACAGCCTCAGGAGAGACGGAGCCCAGCTACTGGACCATGCACTTCGACGGCGCCTTCGCGGCCTGGAGTGCAGGGGCTGGTGCTGTCCTGACCTCACCAACAGGCGACAAGCTCTACTACGCCATCCAGTTGTGCTTCAAGGACAGCGACAAGGTCTCCAACAACATTGCTGAATACGAAGGCCTCCTCGCTGGGCTCAGAGCTGCCATTGCCCTCGGCATCAAGCGCATCCTCATCAAGGGCGACTCTCAGCTCCTCGTCAACTTCTCCAACAAGAGCTACACGCCTAAGGACACCTACATGGTAGCCTACCTTGAAGAGGTACGCAAACTCGAGAAGCACTTCAGGGGCATGGAGCTCAAGCATATCCCGCGAGGGGAAAACCAAGAAGCAGATGAACTCGCCAGGCGAGCGGCAAGAAGGGAAGCCCAGAAGCCTGGAGTGTTCGAGGAGAGACTCGCCAGGGCCTCGGTCAAGCAACCAGCGGTCAACATGAGCATCAATGAGGAGCTCCCACCAGCCCCATCAAGTGGAGCACCAAACTGCGGGCTGCCCTCAGGCGATCGCCTGCTGATGACCCTGGTACGCCAAGACACTGGTTGGATCGACGAGATCAAGAGCTACTTGCAAGATCGAGTCCTTCCCGAAGAAGATGCAGAGGCCGAGAGGGTTGCTCGCCAGGCCAAGTCCTACTGCCTCCACGACGGAGACCTGTACCGTAAGCGCCCCAATGGGGTTGCGTTGCGGTGCGTCCCTGCCGAGGAAGGCCGCCAGCTCATCAACGACATCCACAGCGGAGAGTGCGGCCACCATTTATCCTCACGCACCCTCGCAGGCAAGGTCTTCCGGAGTGGCTTCTACTGGCCTTCAGTGCTTCAAGATGCAGCCGCAATCGTCCAGTCCTGCGACGCCTGCCAATTCCACGCCAAGCAAATTCACCAGCCCGCGCAAGGACTCCAAACTATCCCGCTCTCCTGGCCATTCGCGGTCTGGGGGCTGGACCTTCTGGGACCTTTCCCGCGAGCGCTCGGGGGCTACCGCTACCTCTACGTCGCCATCGACAAGTTCACCAAGTGGCCTGAGGTGGAACCCGTGCGCACCATCCCGGCGAAATCAGCGGTAAAGTTCATCAGGAGCTTGGTCTGCCGCTTTGGCGTGCCCAACCGCATCATCACCGACAACGGCTCGCAATTCATCAGCGGCGCCTTCAAGTCCTACTACGGCAGCCTCGGCGCCCAAATCTGCTATGCCTCGGTGGCTCACCCACGAAGCAACGGGCAGGCTGAGCGAGCCAACGCCGAGGTGCTCAAGGGCCTCAAGACGAGAAGCTTCAACCGCCTCAAGGCCAGTGGCAAGCACTGGATCGATGAGCTCCCCTCGGTGCTCTGGTCCATCCGCACCACGCCAATGAAGCCCACTGGCGAGACGCCGTTCTCCCTCGTCTATGGCGCTGAAGCTGTTCTCCCCAGCGAGATCACCCACGGCTCTCCACGAGTCTTGGCCTTCAAGGAGGCTGAGCTGGATGAACTCCGCAACGACGACCTGCTGCTGCTCGAGGGGCTCCGCCGCAATGCGGCCCTGAGAGCGGCAAGGTACCAGCAAGACCTCCGTCGCTACCACAGCCGCCACATCCGCCCGCGCACTCTCGAAGCAGGAGACCTTGTCCTCAGGAGAATCCTCTCCAGGGCAGGCCTCCATAAGCTCTCGCCAATGTGGGAAGTACCCTAGAGGGTCGTGCACATCGCCAGGCCTGGCTCCGCGCGGCTCGAGACGGAGGACGGCATTCCTGTCGCCAACCCCTGGAACATCCAGCACCTGCGCAAGTTCTACCCCTGATCGTCCTCGACGAGCAACTTTTTGCGTCAAGGGAGAGCTTCGCGCCATCATCCTCCACGAGGAAAATATTCGAGCTCCCCTCTCTACTATACGTTGCCGCGGGCCGTTCGAGAAGACTCTCAAGCCACCACGCCTCGGCAAGGTGACTTCTTCAAGCACCATGCCTTGGCGAGGTGGATCCCCATGCCCAGACATGGCGGACCACAGGCTCTACGAAGCCACCCCCGCATAGGGGCCCCCTCTGAGCTCTCTCTACATGCGTCGCCTCGGGCCGCGAGAGTCTCAGCCACTCAATGTGGAACCCCATGCCCAGACATGGCGGATTTTGTACTTCTGGCCACGCCAGTGTAATGAACCCTTGTTTCAGGTCACTTTGAACCTTTGCGCTTCGCGCCAGCATATGATGTTGCTTCGGTAAGCAGTTATATTATTGCATTTCATCCTTGCTCGTATGATCCCTCCTGTGCATCTCGCGAGCGGGGGCTGAGCATGGTGCCTGTGCCTCGGGAGCATCCCAGCAGCGCCTCAAACCTAAGGGATCCGAGCTCTGAACTCACGGGTCAGCTCTCATGTACGTCAACTCCCAAGGAGCTCTGAACTCATGGGCCAGCTCCCGTGCACGTCAACTCACCAAGGACCTTGGTGCCTGTTCTCCTCGCGAGACACACATGAAGGAACCTACGAGCGCGCATGAGTTATCTAGCTATGTATTGCTTGTGGGTATGCCTATCTGTCCAAGTGCAGGAAAGCAGGTTCAAAACAAGCCTCATGCAACCTCGGGAAGAAAAACGCCTCATCAGGGAACTAACACCCTCTCCAAGGCAAAAACGCCTCGCGAAGCTAAGTCCAAACACTTGGTTAAATTTCCTTTTGCTGGTTTTTGTCCCTCGAGCCTCTTTTCTCTCTCCTATGCCTCATGGGCTGCTTGCGCGTTAAAGGGGAGCCCCGAGCATCGCGCCTCGGGAGCTCTTACTTCTCGAGGCCTCACGCACCCCCCGGCCTTGTGGAGCCCTGACTCTCACATACCGAAGCGGCGGTGGTGTAGCGCTAAGAGAGGGTCCTAAGACGTAGAGCGAAAAGACATGAAGGGAAAGATAAAAGCCTCCCGAGGGACATTCACAAGCGCATTCAAGTAAAACTTAAACAAGTCTTTACAAGGTTTTACAAGCAAAATACTAAGATAATGTGTGCCCCATGCACATCCAGCCACAGGAAAGAGCTCAGGCCTTCGGGCCTCCTGAGGTGCCCACGTCGTCCGCAGCGGCACTTTCCTCCTCTTTCGCGGCATCCTCCTCGCCATCGTCCTCGTCCCTCTACCTCGACCTGGTCGAACTTCTTGGCATACGCCTCTGTGGCTTCCCGCATCCTGTCGCTCACCGCCGTGCGGCAGCTGAGGTCGACGGGCGCCGTCACGGCCTCGAGGTCGAGGGAAGGCTGAAGCCTCGCGAGGTTGGCGAAGATGCGCAGGTGGCGAGGACGAGGAGATCGCGACTCTCCTCCACGACGCATTCGTCGAAGCTCTTCGCGGTCTCTTCAAACTTCGTGAGGAATCGCTCGAAGAAGAACACGTAACGACCTCGTCGTTGTTCCCCTCTGCGATGAAGGAGGGACCTCGGTCCCCATGCAGACCCCAACAGCACGCGCGCGGGACACCAGGTCATGGAGCATGCGCAGGCGCTGGCACGACATGGTTCGGGTGATCTGTGACCGGCCCCACCTGCTGGTGGAGCTCGCTCAGGTCCTTCTCCAGGGCGGCGACCTTCTCTTCCGCGCGAGCCTGAGCTTCCCTGGCGCTCTGAAGGCGGGAGGCCATCTGCTTCTTCCCTTCTCGAGCCCCTTGATGCGGTTCTGGAGCTCATTGCGCTTCGTCGTGAAGCGCTCCTCCTGCTTCTTGGCCTTCTCGCCGAAACTCTTGGAGAGATCTTGGCGGATGAGCTTGACTCTGTCGTCGGCCTCCTCCTGCATTTTCTTCTGCTTCTCCGCGAGGCTGGCGTTGGCCTTCTCCCTCGTCCTGGGCCACCTGACTCTCGCGAGCCCGCAGTTCCTCCTCGCGGGTGGCCTGGTCACTCTCGAGCTGCTGGACCTGCTCCTCGCGCCAGCGCAGTTCCTACTCGCGGGGGGAGAGCTCTCCCTCGCGTCGCGTCAGCTCCTCTTCGCGCTGTGTCAGCTGCTCCCCGCGAGTGTCCAGCCTCTTGCGGAGCTCCTTCAAGCTGTCCTCTACGACCTTGGAGTCCATGATAAATTTTTGCTCTACGGCCGCAATCTCCTGTTGCTTGGAGGCGATTTCCGCCTCGAGCGCCTCCCGCGCGGCGTCCAGTTGCTCCATGGTCTCTGCCGCCTCCCGCTTCACGCTGTCGCGGGTCTCCTTGGCGAAGCGCACCGCCTCCTCACGCGCCGCCACATCCTGCTGGCGGCAGCTCTCCACCCTCTCGCAGAGGAGGGCCCACGCTTCATCAAGCTCCGCCCGCTCCTCCGCCCTGGCGAGTTCTTCTTCGACGTACTGCGTCTCCAGCTTGTCGAGCGTCTGCCGCGCTTGGCTGAAGACGGAGCTGCGGCGAGCTGTGTGGCGGCGCGGCTCCCGCAGCGCCAAGGTCCCCGCATCGCCACGGGGTGCAGAGACCTCGACGCTTGTCGAGGTACCCGAGGCACCTTGCCTCGGGCTCACAGCGGCTCCTGATGCGGCCTGGGGGCTCGTGTGGGAGCCTCCTTCGCCGCCCGCGTTAGGAGCCCTCTGGGGGCTGGGCGTCCTCTCGTCCCCGGCTCCGGCGTCCGTGGGCTCCGGAGGCGTTTCCTCCTCCTGCCCTCCGGGGGCAGATTCAGCCCCTCCTGTGGTGGCCACGCCTGCCGCGGCCTTGGGCTCGTCAACCCCTCTTGTGGAGGCCTCTCCCTCTGAGGTGGCTCCATGGTGGCCTCTTGGGCCTCCGCCTTGTCCGACCTCTCCGAGGCTCATGCGGCCTCGATCGCTGCCTCGTCCTCCGCTGCCTCCTGCTGTATGGGAGGAGAGGCGGCCCGTGCTGGCGACGACGCCACCTCTTCAACCTCCCACTCCACGCGGTGTTCATCTGCGGGAGGAGTAACCACACGCCGCGGCTCATCAACCGAAGGCGTCGCCACGGTGGCGCCGACAGTCCCCCCAAGCTTGCGGAGCCGTCGCCTCTTCGGCGCCGCGAGGTTGCTAAAAAGAAAGACAAACAGAAGATCCTTCAGGAGGGTATTCGAAAGCAAAATCGTAAGGAAAGAAGAAGGACCAGGGCTTACTCGTCAGCCATCTTCCACACCCTCTTCTTTGCCTTCGGCGGCTGGGGGCTGTTTGCTCTGGCTCCTTCTCGAGGCGCTCCTGCATCCTCGCGGGGAGCGCCCCTCGCGGCCACGGCGTCCTTGTCGTGGGCGAACTTGGAACGGGGCTCGCGGCACCCTCCCTTGCCGCCGCTCTCCTCCTCCTCCTCTACGGTGCGTCGGGAGGGAGCTCCGTGAGAGGGATCCTCGTCGCTGCTGGAGGAAATCACCTGGAGGTCCCCTTCAGGTGGTACGCTCCTTGAGGAGCTAGCGAAGCCTCCCGAGGGGTCAACGTCTCTCGAGGCCTCGCCCTCGCCAGAGTCCTCCGCCTCGTCCGGTTCCGACGACTCGTCTACCTGCTCCGGCTCCGCCGCCCACGGGTTGCTGCGGGGCCCGCGGTGCCCTTCGGGCACGATGCCCCATTCATCGAATCTGGGCAGGCGCCTGCGGTGCTCGTGCACTTCTCTTCCCCAAAGGTGAAGAGCGGTCGGGCCTCGTCGACAGCTGGGGCTGGGATGGCTGCTGAAGTGAAGAGGGTTCCCCATGACCTTGTGTAATACCTCCGGAATGAAGTTGTTCATGCACAGGCACATCCCATTCTCCAGGCCTGTGTACATCCACATCGGCTCTGAATGCCGCTGGAGGGGGGCGATGCGGCGCCTCGTGAAGTCCTTCGCCACCATCTGCCGGTGAGTCCGGCGTCGCGGAGCCCCCGCAGGCACTCGTACACCGCGTCAAGCTTCGGGCCCTCGAAGCCCTCGCTCGCCCAGCGCGCCCACTTATTCGGGGGCGCCACGGGCACATCCAGGAGAGGGTTCTTCACCTTGGTGTCGACGAAGAACCACCGCTGGCAGAAGTCCTCCACTTCTTCGTCACTNGAGAGCCTCCCGCGCGGCGTCCAGTTCCTCCATGGTCTCCGCCGCCTCCCGCTTCACGCTGTCGCGGGTCTCCTTGGCGAAGCGCATCGCCTCTTCACGCGCCGCCCGGGCCGCCGCATCCTGCCGGCGGCAGCTCTCCACCCTCTCGCGGAGGAGGGCCCAGGCTTCGTCAAGCTCCGCCCGCTCCTCCGCCCTGGCGAGTTCTTCTTCGACGTACTGCATCTCCAGCTTGGCGAGCGTCTGCCGCGCTTGGCTGAAGACGGAGCTGCGGCGAGCTGTGTGGCAGCACGGCTCCCGCAGCGCCAAGGTCCCCGCATCGCCGCGGGGTGCGGAGACCTCAACGCTTGTCGAGGCACCCGAGGCACCTTGCCTCGGGCTCACAGCGGCTCCTGCTGCGGCCTGGGGGCTCGTGTGGGAGCCTCCTTCGTCGCCCGCGTTAGGAGCCCTCTGGGGGCTGGGCGTCCTCTCGTCCCCGACTCCGGCGTCCGTGGGCTCCGGAGGCGTTTCCTCCTCCTGCCCTCCGGGGGCAGATTCAGCCCCCCCCCTGTGGTGGCCGCGCCTGCCGCGGCCTTGGGCTCGTCAGCCCCTCTTGTGGAGGCCTCTCCTTCTGGAGGTGGCTCCACGGTGGCCTCTTGGGCCTCCGCCTCGTCTGGCCTCTCCGAGGCTCGCGCGGCCTCGGTCGCTGCCTCGTCCTCCGCTGCCTCCTGCTGTGTGGGAGGAGTGGCGGCCCGTGCTGGCGACGACGCCACCTCTTCAACCTCCCCCTCCGCGCGGTGTTCATCCGCGGGAGGACCAACCACACGCCGCGGCTCGTCAACCGCAGGCGTCGCCATGGTGGCGCCGGCAATCTCCCCAAGCTTGCGGAGCCGTCGCCTCTTCGGCGCCGCGAGATTGCTAAAAAGAAAGACAAACAGAAGATCCTTCAAGAGGGTATTCTAAATCAAAATCGTAAAGGAAAGAAGAAGGACCAGGGCTTACTCGTCGGCCATCTTCCACACCCTCTTCTTCGCCTTCGGCGGCTGGGGGCTGCTTGCTCTGGCTCCTTCTCGAGGCGCTCCTGCCTCCTCGTGAGGAGTTCCCCTCGCGGCCACGGCGTCCCTGTCGTGGGCAAACTTGCTGCGGGGCTCGCGGCTCCCTCCCTTGCCGCCGCTCTCCTCCTTATCCTCCGCGGTGCGTCGGGAGGGAGCCTCGCGAGAGGGATCCTCGTCGCCGCTGGAGGAAATCACCTGGAGGTCCCCTTCAGGCGGTACGCTCCTTGAGGAGCTGGCGAAGCCTCCCGAGGGGTCAGCATCTCCCGAGGCCTCGTCCTCGCCAGAGTCCTCCGCCTCGTCCGGCTTCGACGACCCGCCCACCTGCTCCAGCTCCGCCGCCCACGGGTTGCTGCGGGGCCCGCGCTGTCCTTTGGGCATGATGCCCCATTCGTCGAATATGGGCAGGCTCCTGCGGTGCTCGTGCACCTTCCCTTCCCCAAAGGTGAAGAGCGGTCGGGCCTCGTCGACGGCTGGAGCTAGAATGGCCGCTGTAGTGAAGAGGGTCCCCATGACCTGGTCCAATACCTCCGGAGTGAAATTGTCCGTGCACAGGCGCATCCCATCCTCCGGGCCTGTGTACGTCCACATCAGCTCTGAATGCCACTGGAGGGGGGCGATGCGACGCCTCATGAAGTCCTTCACCACCATCTGGCCGGTGAGTCCGGCGTCGCGGAGCCCCCGCAGGCACTCGTACACCGCGTCGAGCTTTGGGCCCTCGAAGCCCTCGCTCGCCCAGCGCGCCCACTTCTTCGGGGGCGCCACGAGCACATCCAGGAGAGGGTTCTTCACCCTGGTGTCGATGAAGAACCACCGCTGGCGGAAGTCCTCCACCTTCTTCGTCACCTTGGTGATGGCATTCTCGCCGCTCCACGCGATGGGGATGTAGTTCTTGCTGCTGGCGTCGGCGATGCGGAAGGAGACGCATCCGGTCCGCTCGTTCTGCGCGGAGGACCGAAGCGCGTAGAAGCTGCGGAAGAGCTCCACAGAAGGGCGGACGCCGACGTAGGCCTCGCAGAGGTAGGCGAAGATGGATAGGATGAGGATGGAATTGGGATGAAGATGGAGGAGTTGGATCTGGTATGTCTCCAAAACCGCCATGAGGAAGTCGGAGAAAGGAGGAACGAGATCGGCGTAGAGAGTGTGAAGGAAGATGGGGTAGTACCCCTCGCAAAGCTTGCTGCTGTCGGCCGGCTCCATGCTTGTGGCGCCGAGCTCGTTGGTCTTCACGGCCGCCAGGTGGCGCACCTTTTCAATCGCCGCTGAGTTGATGCGGGACCCCAGCAGCGCCTCCTTGGGTTCAGCACTCCCCGACGCCGCCGCGGGCTTGCCAGCCTGCATCTGAGCCTTGTCCTTCTTGGAAGCGGCTGCTCTCTTGGGCGCCATGGTCGCAGAAGAGAAGAAGATCTTGGAGGAGATGTGCTCTGGGAAGAAGGAGGTGTTTGGGAGAAGTGCGCGGCGAAGTAATGGGCGAAGTGATGGACGCCATCATCGCGCGCGGGCTTTATCGACCAGTTACCAAGGGCGTGGCGGGCCCCACCGGGTCGCCCGTTGGAGCCGAGGAGATCATGGCTTCGGGCGCAACCGCAACGCCCCATGTGTCACGGCCCAGGCAGGCATCGTTGGGCCCCTGACGCTTCGCCTGCATCCGCGGACTTCGGCGTGCCCATCGTGGGCCCGGGGGCTACTGTCGGCATAGTGGAAACCAGGGTACCACGGGCCGGCCTGCCAGGGCCCACGACACTCTTTATAAGATTTCGCTAAGGACCAGGTTCTCCAAGCCTGGCGAGCCTCGCGAGGGTTTACCCCTCGCGAGGGACCTCTCCTCGAGAGGGCATCTCGGATGCCTTGAGAGGATCAAGCCAAAAGGCTCGACGAGGCCTCCAGCCTCGCGGGGTTCCTTCCCCATGAAGCAAGCTCCATCTCCGCGACAGAGCGCACATGGGCTGTGCGCCCTCCGTAGAGTCACGGGCGCGCCTACGCGCGGTGACGACAGCGCCGCAGTTGCCACTCTCGTGTATAAAGCGGTCAAACGAGGCTGCACCAAGCAAAGGAGCTACAAGAATTGCCATTTCGGTGATAAGGGGACCGTCTGCTGCTACACTCCAAGGGCGACGTCACCGTGGGGCGCATCCCGAGCCCCAGCAGCGCCAGCCCACCGTCCTGGCTGGACGGTGGCTTTTCCAGCTTTGGTGACGCCACTTCCTGCCATGGACCGCGTCCATGGACACTCCCTTTATCGTGCACCCGACCTCCTCCTTCGTCGCCATGTGGTAACCCTTCCCGCCAAGATATTTGGGGGAAGAGGTCCAGGACACCTATAAAAGGAGGGGGAGCACGTTCAGGCAAAGGGGTTCTAGGGTTCGAGGGTTCGAAGATTGGTTGGAGATCTGAGATCTGGAAGGTTGGAGTATGAGAGAGAGAGAGAGATAGCCATTGTTAGCCACCTCGAGCTCCCGAAGCTCTCCTTGTACTGTAACCTCTACAAGCAGTGCAATACAACCAAGGCAGGACGTAGGGGTTTTTACCTCTCCAAGAGGGCCCTGAACCTGGGTAACATCGTGTGTTTATCTCTGCAGTGCCGTCCCCCCGCGATCTCAACGGGCGCCGTCGCCGAGGCACGTTGAGGGTTGTTTGATTCCGTGTTCAGCCCCTTACTTGTTACCTAGTGAGACACACCCAGTTTCTGGGACAGATCTCCGACACACACACTCACACGCAAATGGAAAGCTCAAACTAGAGGACCCTTGACAATCCCCTCACAAATTATTCGGTCAGTAAGGATCCCATACTCCCACGAATGGAAGCACGCTCGGTTCTTGGTTGTAGCTAAAAGCACTCTCAGCCTAGGCGACAAGAATGAGGCAAAACACCATCCCCCGATGGCAACTCATCCAAGTACTTAAGCATTTTAATTATTTACCACAAGTATCCACCATGCCCGAACATTCCATCAATTGTCATAATCATGAAAAATACTCACCGGACAACTAAGCATTTGACTAAGCATGGCTAAGCATAGCTATGCATATATTCAGCAGATATGAATTTAACTCAGGCCAACACAACGAACCTAGGTTTAATAGGAGGGAAACATGTAATGGTTTAGGGAACATGCAATTCATAGGATACTCTAATATTGACCCAAAAGTTGACATTGGAATCGAATGTAATATTATGGTGGAGAAAATAATTGTATAACACAATAGGATCATATATGCCAAGAAGGTTAGGTTATCTCTTGCCTTGCTGACGGGGCTGGAAGCACTGCTCGTCAAGGTACGGTGGGGAAACCTCGACTCCTGAATCTATCGATACCCAACCAATAACAGAAGAACAAATAAATAACACGAAGACAAGGTGCAATGTGCAATCATGATGACATGTCAAGTTTATGCAATGATACCAACTTATAATTTAACTAACAATTTAAATGGAGTGCCAAATAATTAGTGCAAGTATTTGGAAGCAACCCCATATTTAACTTTAATGACCACATTGCTTATGAATTATTATATTACTACAATGTGGTTTAAATATGCATGAACATGACATGATTCGATAGGTATGGTTCTCCTGGTCATTTTGGTACCTTGTTTGTAATTTTACAAATTACGATGATTAAATAGTGAATTAAATGATTATTCGAATTTAATTCTTTTAACTATTTAAAGAATAACATCAAAGGAAAATTTGTTGTCATGATGTGATATTAGTATGGTTTTATAGTATTTGAATTGCTGAGCATTTTGATACTTCGTTTGCATTTTTCTGATTAACGATGAATAAACGGCGAATTAAACGGTTATTCAAATTTAAATCTTTAACCATTTTGAAATAACATCAAAGGAAAAATTGTTGTCATGATGTGAAAATAGCATAGCCAGATAGCCTTTGAGTTGCTGATCATTTTGGTATATCATTTGCAAATTTTGGAACAACATTTATTTAATTATTAATTTTCCAAAATCTGGTCGGCCTCCAGATCGGCCTAGGCCGGCTCCCAGGCCGGGCACATGCCTGAGCCAGCCGGCCTCCTGGCCAGCCCAGACCGGTTCCCAGGCCGGGCACATACCCGAGCCAGCCGGCCTCCTGGCCGGCCACCTAACGACGGCGGCGCACGGAGCGACTACGGCGACGGAGGAACTAGAGGGAGGGGAGGGAGACGGTGATGTCCATTAGGGAGACCAACTCACCCTCGACACGTGCGGCTGCTCGGAGCAGACGGGGATGACTACGGAGGCTGGAATTTGCCGAGGACGAGCGCGGCGAGCGGCGGACGGACCTCGGGAAGACGAGCTCGATTGGCTTGATTCCGAGCCTCCCAGCAAGCTTGCTTCAGTGGTGGAGGTAGAGGGCGACGCGGCGGTCCTTCTCCGCCGCTTCGATTCGCTCGGGGAGGCTTCTAACGGCGGCTATGCGACGGCGACGGCGTCGGCTCCACGGCGGCCCGTGCGGGGAGCTAGGGTTCGGGAGAGAGAAAGAAAAGGGGAGGGAGCAGGTGGGCGTCCTCGTGCGTGTCTTTGACCACGGAGGGCATGGCGGCATGGCGCGAGGGGGAGCACGGCGGCATGGCAGCAACAGGGCGGCCACTGTGGCCACAGTGAGGAAGAAGGTGAATTTCCCGAAAACCCCCTGGCTGCTTTTCCCTTTTACAAATTTTAAATCTAGCAGGGTTCTAATGAAATAAATAAGGCCTTTAAACATTTCTGAAAATTATGAAAGTAAATCAGGTAGACTCCCCATAACATTTAGAAGCTCCACAAAAATTGGTGTTGCAAAATAACATGTTTTGAATACCAATTGTTCATAGGGTTTGAATATGGCAAATTTTAATAATTTCCAAAAGTGATCCTTATTTTACTTTAGCTATTTATTTGGGGCACTTAAGCAATTCATAAAATTATGAAAATATTTATGGAGGATCCCAATAAAATAAGGAAGCTCCCCATAATTTTTTTTTGAATATTTGAAAGGTTTAACATGGTTTCAAAAATAGGAATTGATTTGCACCAATTTTGAATTCTCAAATTTATTTCTTTGCTTGTTAAGAATTTGCTTTTGCCAAATGTTTATAATATGTAAACTTGGAACTTCCTAGAAAATTTGGAAGTTCAAATTAATTTTGTTTGCCAAGTTGAGCCATGCCTTGGGTTGGAAGATTTGGGGGAGGGTTTTTGTAACAGCCCCAGTTTGGAACCTAAAAATATGAATAAAATTTTCACTTTTCTGTTCATATTGCATCATGGCATCCATATTTAAATTGCTTCACATGAAATAATACTTTGGCTTTAACTATTAATTCAAGTTTGATGAATATTATTGGACAAACACAATCCAAATTGAAACTCATATTTGTCCAGGAAGTTCTAACAACTTCAAATATGTTTGCTGCAAAAATTAATGCAATTGCAAATTCAAATAATTAAATAAGGACCTAAATTGTGTGTGAGCAACGTCAAATTAGTTCAAATAATTAAATAAGGACCTAAATAAGGACCTAAATATTTTTCAAATGGGCTGAAAATTTTATGACAGCTCCCAAATATAATACATTGGCTCTGTGAATTTTTCCAAATTTTTTAAAAGTGTTTAAGGGCCTTAATTAATTGCCTAAACCCTACTGGTTTAAATAAAAAGGAAAAAGAATAAAACTATGAGAGGTGGGACCTACCTGTCATCCCCTCTCTCTCTTCCCTCTTCCCTGTGGCGACAGGGAAGCCACTGGCGCCATGGCCGCCGCTTCGCCGTGGCCTCCCCTTGTTCCTCCTCGCTCCCTGCCCCCCCCCCTTGGAGGATAAGAAGCTTCCTCGCGGCGCCCTGCTCTCTCCCCCTCCTTTTCCCCCCTGTTCAGCAAACCCTAGTTGTTGCCCGCCATGTCCGTGACCTAGCTGAGCCGCCGTCGCATCGCCGTCGTCTCCGTCGACCCCGGGACAAACCGACCACACCGGAAGCTCCGCCTCGTCAACCTCTACCTCCTCCTCGAGCCGTGCGTGCTAGGGAGCCGCCGGTCGCGCGCATCGAGCCCGCTCCTACGACTCTGCCCGCCGCCGTCCGAGCTCGATTCCGTCGCCGTTCGAGCTCCTCCGCCTCCACCGAGCGCTCCATCGTGCTCAGGGTGAGCCGGGCCACCTCCGAGACCTTTTGTCTCTCTCCCTCCCCCTTCGTAGCTAGATCCCGCCAATAGCCGTCGTCCGCCGCCGCGCGGAGTGGTCGCCGGAGCTCCTTCGGTGACCAAATGGTCACGCACCGCCGCCGCCTAGTTCGCCTCCTCGCGTAGAGCGCGCCTGTACCTTTCGTTAGGGCTAGATCACCGCGTAGCCTCGCCTCCGTGCGCGCCCGCGCCGGCGGTCACCGCTACCGCCGCGCCAGTCTTGGCATCGCGCCGAGTCAAACTAGCCGTGGGCCGTTCGGCTAACATGGACGCCGACGTGGCCTGGGACCCCCTGTCGGTCTCGGTGGCTAGCACACGGGCCGGTGAAAAATGTTTCGGGCCGTTCTCTGGAATTTAAATAAAAGACAGAAAATGAATTGAACTTTGAAATTCAATAACTTTTGAACCACAACTCAGAAAAATGCAAACAATATGTCAAAATGCTCAGAAAAATCATAACTATCTGTTAGTGTCATTTCCATGATCAACTAAAATTATTAAATTGCCTTTAATTAATAAATACTAAAAGGGCAGAATATAAGTAGAATTTAGAAAATCCATAACTTGAGTTTTGTTTACTCAAAATTTATGTTTAATAGCTCAAAATGTTAAGTAAGCAATGAACTAAAACCTTATGTCATTTGAGAGAATTTTAGAATTAATTTTGGTGCTGTTTATTAAAATTAAATAAAATGGCAGATTTAAATCAATAAGTGGAAATACTATAACTTGAAAAATATTGATCCAAAAATTACAAATGTTATACCAAAATGATCAGCAAAACAAGGGCTATCTAGTTATGTTAATCTCACAGCATGAAAATAACTTTTCCTTTGATGTCATTTTCGAAATGGTTAAAATACTTTAAATTGAATAACCGTTTAAATCACAATTTCTTCATCGTTAATCGAAAAATTGCAAACGAAGTACCAAAATTACCAAGAGAGCAATACCTATCTAATAATGTCATTTTCATGCATATAGAACTCATATTTCAGTACTGGACCTTTATGGTAATTACCTAATTCACTAAGATAAAGATGGAGTTTTAACCCGTTAATTGCAATATTTATTTTAGGGGTTCCATTTAACTTGTGGGACATGCCCAATACCATTTCAGTGCATAATTTGACCATATCATCATGAGTGTGCATTGCACCTTTGTATTCGTGTTATTTATTTCGTTTCCTGCTATTTGTTTGTGTTCCGTTAGATTCAGGAGTCGAGGTTCCACCACAATACCTCGACGATCCGCGCGACCATCACTACCATCAAGGCAAGAGATAACCTAACCTTCTTGGCATCTAGAATCCTATTGTTTTATAAACTTATTTTATCCACCATAATATATTGCATTCGATTCAAATGACAATTTGGTCAATACTAGAGTATCCTATGTATGCATGTTTTCCCCGAACTATCACATGCTTCCCCTCCCATAAACCCTAGGTTTGAAGTGTTGGCTGGAGACAAAGGTATGGTTGATGTATCTATATGCCTAGCAATGCTTAGTTAAATGTTATTTTTGTCCGTTGATTTAATTCCATAATTATGAAGTTGATGGAATGTTTCGGACATGTTGGATACTAGGTACTTAATTAAAATGCTAAGAAGCTTGGATGAGTTGCCATCGGGGATGGTGTTTTGCCTCATCCTTGCCCCTAGGTGCAAGTTCTTGTCTCTAGAACCAAGATCGAGCGTGCTTCCAAAGGTGGGGACATATGGAATCCCCTGTGACCAAATAATTTGTGAGGGCTTGTCAAGGGTCCTCTAGTTTGCTATTTCCATTTGCGCGTGCGTGGTGTGGAAGGAAAAGAAACGATGAGGACGGTGGTGCTTAGGATGTGGCCGCGGGGCAGGGCGTTGGAGGCGCTAAACCTGTCCTTCCGCGCACTGATGGTCCTTGAGTAAGCCTCATGCATTGTAAAGGTCTAACCGCGCCCACTCGTCGGCCTTCCCCGGAAGAGGGCCAATCAGGTGAGCCGGACAGTACCGATGGGTAAAATACTACACCCCTGCAGGGTTAAATCTTTTCGAAAAGCCGTGTCCGCGGTTATGGACGACTTGGGAACGGGTATACGAGACCATAGAGAATCTTAACCTAATTAGAACTTGGCAGCTAAAGGCTGCATTACAACGTGTGACAAAAAGTTCATTTCCTCGAGGGTGACTCGAGGGAGTGCCTTGGTGGAGATGAGATGTTTCTGGTTATGAATGGTTCGCTGAGAACTGAAGATGAAAGTTTACTCTCTTATCCCCTTTCGAAAAACATTCTGAGTAGACGATGCCATTGAGTCACTTATGTCTTTTATAAAGGAAAATCTAGCTTTATGAAAAATAGATACATACACATCTTTAGAGCCTCCGTCAGCATTGGGCCTATATCGCCCTACTAAACTTGCGAGTACGTCGTACCCAGTCTCTCTTTGTTGTTTATTAAATTGTTTCAGAGGAGGACGTCGCCGAACAGGAAGGTGGGTTCTTCGTTGACCTCGACGAATAGAATGGGGTTCCCAGGTGGCAGCTTGGGACGTCCGGGAACAGGCTGGCACGGGATGTTTATCTGTAGGCCTCTTAGGCCATAATTTGGATCTTGTTGTATTAGACAACTATTTTGCTTCCGCTTGTTGTAATGATGGGTCTGTGACCTCTGTCGTGCTATTTGCTATCTTTCTCATTATATGAGTTGAACTATGATCTCTTTGTGTCGTAGAGTCTGTGATGTGCCAGATGTTCCGCAGTCTTGATCTCTCTATTATGCATTGATAGCTATGCCAGTGTTCATGGCATGATCGAGGTGTTGCGTTGCCGATGATCCATTCCGAGCACACCTGCCAAAGGTTTTGGCCTGGGAGTAGTAACCCCAGTAACCTTCGATGGTGTAGCATGGCATGTGGGTTACATAGTATCTCTGTATAATTCCGGGGTCGGGGCGCTACAAATTGGTATCAGAGCAGGACTGCCTGTAGGAAACCCTTTATATTGGTCGATGTCGAGTCTAGTTCGTGAAAATTATTTATAACCTAAAAATGAGTTGTGAAAACCTTCTTAGGATTCTTTTTACTCCTCATCCAACTCGCTCTGCTCTGATATCTTATCTCTATTTGTTTTAAGCTTGGTGTCGAAGTTTAGCTTCTCGGGGTTGGGTTCCTACCGTCCAGTGTTTGTCTCGAGCCCGTTGTATCCGTTTGTTGTCGCCGCGATAACGTGATGTCACCGTGGTTGACTAAATCTGTTTTTAGCGTTAGTGCCATCTTGAATCGCTATATCGACTCTTTTTTATCTATCCTAACTGTTGGAATTGGTTACTAACTATGTCATTGTTCCAAATCTTCAGAATGGCTCCTACCCGTCGTGGGGAACAAGGCAATCCTGATGCACCGCCGCCACCCTCAATGGCGGAGGTCCTAATGGCCATTGAGCAAAACCGCCTGCGCAACGAGCATCTGCTCGAGCAGTTGGTGCAGCAAGGAGCAAGGAGGAACACGGATTGCAACACTCTCACGGAGTTCTTGCACTCCCAACCACCCACCTTTTCTGAAGCTAAAGAGCTGCTTGATGCGGATGATTGGCTGAGGGCCCTCGAGCGCAAGTTCGCGGCCTTGCATGTTCCGGTGGCGGAACAAGTCAATTTCGCCACCTATCTGCTGAATGGAGCCGCCGGCTCCTGGTGGGAGAGCCACATGTCAATGTTCTATGCTGGCCATATCTTCTCATGGGCGGAGTTCCACACCGCCTTTCGTGCGGCGTACATCCCCAAACCCATCATGGACCTCAAGAGGAGGGAGTTCCTGGACTTGACCCAGGGACGCATGGACGTCCAAGCTTATGGGCGTGAATTCAACCACCTCTCCCGTTACGCCCCTCGGGACGTGACCAACGATGAGGACAAGCAGTACCTCTTCCGCAAGGGGCTTGCACCTCGGCTCCAATACGAGCTCCTACCCTTCAAGTTCCAGTCCTATCAGGAGCTCTACAACCAGGCCCTTACTATGGAGCAGGGTAGGAAGGAGCTGGAAGCTTCCAAGAGGCCAGCTCCCACTGACAACCAGAGCTCCTCTTCTTCGGAGGGCAAGAAGCGCAGGGTCTTTGTGCCCTTCAGCGCCGTGCCTCGTGCACCATTCGCGCCAAGGCCTTCAGGGTTCAGGCCACCTCCGCCTCGCCCAGCTACCTCGACCTTGGGTGCGGCTGGAAGTGGCGTTCGCCCTCAGCTTCCTCCACCACCACCGAGGCTCACTTGCTAAAACTGTGGCCAGCCGGGTCACTTCTCCAAGGATTGTCTTGAGAAGGCACCCGCTCCCTCCACCCCAGCAGCCAAGGCTACGAGTGTCAGCCGTGGACGACTGAACCACGTCTCGGCTGAAGGAGTCGAAGAGGACCCCGGAGTTCTCATGGGTACGCTTCGAATCAATGATTACCCAGCTTCAATCTTGTTTGATTCTGGAGCATCGCATTCATTCATATCCATATCATTTACACACAACCATAAAATACCGTTTGAGAATATGGAATCCCCGCTAGTGGTTAAAACACCAGGGTCTCGTTGGCAAACCAAGTGGGTTACTTCCGAGGTTCAGATTACCATAGGCTACTGGTCCTTTCCGTTCCAGCTAATAGCATTGAAGTCGGATGGGCTAGATGTAATTCTGGGTATGGATTGGCTAGTCAAATATCAGGCCAACCTGGACTGTGCTTCCAAGTCTGTCACCGTGATCCACCCAACCGTCGGGCTGGTGAGTTATTGTTCACCTTCGTCCGCAACTCCACCCGCTGTCACTCCTCTCTCACCGGAGATCAGCCTATGTTTCCTGAAAGGAACCACACCGCCTGAAATGTATGAAGTAGATGTGGTGTGTGACTTCCCCGACGTCTTTCCCAAAGAACTGCCTGGCATGCCACCTGATCGAAGTGTGGAGTTTCTCATCGATTTGGTCCCGGGAACTGCCCCAATTTCCAAAAGGCCCTACCGCATGCCAGCAGAAGAGCTAACTGAATTGAAGAAGCAACTTGATGAGCTGCTTGAAAAGGAATTCATCCGACCGAGTAGCTCACCCTGGGGCTGCCCGGTCATCTTTGTCAAGAAGAGGGATACAAATGTTCCTCGGCTGGTTGTTGATTACCGCCCCTTGAATGCGGTGACCATCAAGAACAAATATCCTATTCCTCGGATGATTGACCAGTTCGATCAGCTAGCTGGTGCAACAATATTCTCCAAGATGGATCTGAGGTCAGGCTACCATCAGATCAAAATCCGAAAGGAGGATATTCCAAAGACGGCTTTCACTACTCGATATGGCTTATATGAGTACACCGTCATGTCCTTCGGCCTCACAAATGCTCCGGCTACATTCATGAGGCTGATGAATTCCATCTTCCATGAGTACCTCGACAAGTTCGTCATTATTTATATCGATGACATCCTTGTCTACTCCAAAACCGAAGAAGAGCATGCTGAGCATCTTCGACTTGTCCTGACCAAGCTTCGAGATCACCGCATGTATGCCAAGTTCTCTAAGTGTGAGTTTTGGCTGAAGGAACTCATATTCCTAGGTCATGTGGTGTCAGCTGTTGGAGTGGTTGTAATACCTGACAAGATTCAGGCAATCCTGGATTGGCCTACTCCAAAGTCCGTCAAAGATATCCGTAGTTTCCTTGGGCTGGCGGGGTATTACCGCCAATTCATCGAGGGCTTTTCTAAGTTAGCCAAAGCTTTGACTGGCCTCCTCAAGAAAAATAAACAATTTGTGTGGTCAGACAAGGCTGAAGAAAGTTTCCAAACTCTCAAGGTCAAGCTCACTACCACTCCTGTGCTTGTCCTTCCTGACACAGCCAAGGATTTTGTTGTCTACTGTGACGCATCACTCCAAGGCTTGGGCTGTGTGTTAATGCAAGAAGGCCATGTTGTCACCTATGCCTCTCGTCAACTCAAACCACATGAGCAAAACTATCCAACTCACGATCTACACCTTGCTGTCGTGGTTTATGCTCTGAAGCAATGGAGGCCCTACTTGTTGGCAACCGTTGTGAAATCTTCTCAGATCATCAAAGTCTGAAATATCTCTTTACCCAGCCGGATCTGAATCTGAGGCAGAGAAGATGGTTGAAATTAATCAAGGACTATGATGTGACCTCAACTATCAGCCCGGCAAGGCCAATGTCGTGGCAGATGCTTTGAGTCGCAAGGCCTATTGCAACACTCTGATGGTGGAGAAGGCCCAACCTGCCCTTCATAAGGAGTTTGCCCGTTTGAATCTGGAGATTGTTCCCTCCGGATATCTAGCAAACCTCGAGATCAAGTCCACTCTGGAGGATGAAATCAAGGCAGCCCAGCAACATGATGCTGGCATCCTCAAGATCAAGGAGAATATCGCAAGTGGGAAGGCTAAGTGTTTCTCCATTGATGACTCCGGTGTTGTCTACTTCGGGACCGACTAGTGGTGCCCAAGAGTGGAAATACAAAAGGGTTAATACTCCAAGAAGCACACGAGTCCCTCATATCCATTCACCCTGGTAGTACCAAGATATATCCAGATTCTGGCAGAGCTTCCAGACCGCTATGGGAACCCGTCTAAACCTCAGTACAGCCTATCATCCTCAAACCGACGGTCAAACTGAGAGGGTGAACCAAGTTCTTGAGGACATGCTTCGGGCATGTGTCATCTCCTTCGGTAAGGGTTGGGAAAAATATCTCCCCCTCGCCGAGTTCTCCTACAACAATAGTTACCAAGCTAGCCTCCAAATGGCTCCCTTTGAGGTTCTCTATGGGAGAAAATGTCGGACTCCTCTGAATTGGTCTGAAATCGGAGAGAGGGCACTCTTCGGTCCTGATGTGATCAATGAGGCTGAGGAAAAGGTCCGCATCATTCGGGAGAATCTCAAGATTGCTCAGTCCAGGCAAAAGAGCTATTATGACAAGCATCATCAAGAGGTTCACTATGAAATTGGTGATAAAGCCTATCTTCGAGTCTCTCCTCTCCGAGGCGTTCGTCGCTTCGGAATCAAGGGAAAATTGGCACCCCGCTATGTTGGTCCTTTCACTGTCCTACGCAAGCGAGGTGATCTCTCCTACCAGCTCGAGCTCCCATCAAATTTCCCGGATGTGCATGATGTGTTTCATGTCTCTCAACTCCGTCGTTGCTTCAAGGAGCCCATACGTGGGGTTGATCATGAAGTGTTGGACATCCAAGAGGATTTGACTTATCGTGAGCATCCTGTCCGCAACTTGGATGAAGCGGAAAGGAAGACTCGTAATCAAACCATCAAGTTCCTCAAAATCCAGTGGTCGAACCATTCTGAAGAAGAAGCAACCTGGGAGCGCGAAACTAGTCTTCGTCAGGAATATCCCGCCTTCTTCACTCAAGCCTAGAATCTCGGGACGAGATTCCTGTAAGGGGGGGTAGATTTGTAACAGCCCCAGTTTGGAACCTAAAAATATGAATAATTTTTTCATTTTTTCTGTTCATATTGCATCATGGCATCCATATTTAAATTGCTTCACATGAAATAATACTTTGGCTTTAACTATTAATTCAAGTTTGATGAATATTATTGGACAAACACAATCCAAATTGAAACTCATATTTGTCCAGGAAGTTCTAACAACTTCAAATATGTTTGCTGCAAAAATTTATGCAATTACAAATTCAAATAATTAAATAAGGACCTAAATTGTCTGTGAGCAACTTCAAATTAGTTTACACATAAAATATTTTTCAAATGGGCTGAAAATTTTATGACAGCTCCCAAATATAATACATTGGCTCTGTGAATTTTTCCAAAAATTTTAAAAGTGTTTAAAGGCCTTAATTAATTTCCTAAACCCTACTGGTTTAAATAAAAAGGAAAAAAGAATAAAACTATGACAGGTGGGACCTACCTTCATCCCCTCTCTCTCCTCCCTCTTCCCTGTGGCGACAGGGAAGCCACTGGCGCCATGGCCGCCGCGTCGCCGTGGCCTCCCCTTGTTCCTCCTCGCTCCATGGCCCCCCCTTGGAGGATAAGAAGCTTCCCCGCGGCGCCCTTCTCTCTCCCCCTCCTTTTCCCCCCGTGCAACAAACCCTAGCCGCTGCCCGCCATGTCCGTGACCTAGCTGAGCCGCTGCCGCATCGCCGTCGTCTCCGTCGACCCCGGGACAAACCGACCGCACCGGAAGCTCCGCCTCGTCAACCTCTACCTCCTCCTCAAGCCATGCGTGCTAGGGAGCCGCCGGTCGCGCGCATCGAGCCCGCTCCTCCGACTCTGCCTACCACCGTCCGAGCTCGATTTCGTCACCGTTCGAGCTCCTCCGCCTCCACCGAGCGCTCCATCATGCTCAGGGTGAGCCGGGCCACCTCCGAGACCTCTTGTCTCTCTCCCTACCCCTCCGTAGCTAGATCCCGCCGATAGCCGCTGCGCGGAATAGTCGTCGGAGCTCCTCCGGTGACCAAATGGTCACGCACCGCCGCCGCCTAGTTCGCCTCCTCGCGTAGAGCGCGCCCGTACCTTTCGTTAGGGCTAGATCGTCGTGTAGCCTCGCCTCCGTGCGCGCCCACGCCGGCGGTCACCGCTACCGCCGCGCCAGTCTTGGCATCGCGCCTAGTCAAACTGGCCGTGGGCCGTTCGGCTAACATGGACGCCGACGTGGCCTGGGACCCCCTGTCGGTCTCGGTGGCTAGCACACGGGCCGGTGAAAAATGTTTAATAGCTCAAAATGTTCAGTAAGCAATGAACTACAACCTTATGTCATTTGAGAGAATTTTAGAATTAATTTTGGTGCTGTTTATTAAAATTAAATAAAATGGCAGATTTAAATCAATAAGTGGAAATACTATAACTTGAAAAATATTGATCCAAAAATTACAAATGTTACACCAAAATGATCAGCAAAACAAGGGCTATCTAGTTATGTTAATCTCACAGCATGAAAATAACTTTTCCTTTGATGTCATTTTCGAAATGGTTAAAATACTTTAAATTGAATAACCGTTTAAATCACCATTTCTTCATCGTTAATCGAAAAATTGCAAACGAAGTACCAAAATGATCAGGAGAGCAATACCTATCTAATAATTTCATTTTCATGCATATAGAACTCATATTTCAGTACTGGACCTTTATGGTAATTACCTAATTCACTAAGATAAAGATGGAGTTTTAACCCGTTAATTGCAATATTTATTTTAGGGGTTCCATTTAACTTGTGGGACATGCCCAATACCATTTCAGTGCATAATTTGACCATATCATCATGAGTGTGCATTGCACCTTTGTATTTGTGTTATTTATTTCGTTTCCTGCTATTTGTTTGTGTTCCGTTAGATTCAGGAGTCGAGGTTCCACCACAATACCTCGACGATCCGCGCGACCATCACTACCAGCAAGGAAAGAGATAACCTAACTTTCTTGGCATCTAGCATCCTATTGTTTTATAAACTTATTTTATCCACCATAATATATTGCATTCGATTCAAATGACAATTTGGTCAATACTAGAGTATCCTATGTATGCATGTTTTCCCCGAACCATCACATGCTTCCCCTCCCATAAACCCTAGGTTTGAAGTGTTGGCCGGAGACAAAGGTATGGTTGATGTATCTATATGCCTAGAAATGCTTAGCCATGCTTAGTTAAATGTTATTTTTGTCTGTTGATTTAATTCCATAATTATGAAGTTGATGGAATGTTTCGGACATGTTGGATACTTGGTACTTAATTAAAATGCTAAGAAGCTTGGATGAGTTGCCATCGGGGATGGTGTTTTGCCTCATCCTTGCCCCTAGGTGCGAGTTCTTGTCTCTAGAACCAAGATCGAGCGTGCTTCTAAAGGTGGGGACATATGGAATCCCCTGTGACCGAATAATTTGTGAGGGGCTTGTCAAGGGTCCTCTAGTTTGCTATTTCAATTTGCGCGTGCGTGGTGTGGGTGGAAAAGAAACGATGAGGACGGTGGTGTTTAGGATGTGGCCGCGGGGCAGGGCGTTGGAGGCGCTGAACCTGTCCTTCCGCGCACTGATGGTTCTTGAGTAAGCCTCATGCATTGTAAAGGTCTAACCGCGCCCACTCGCCGGCCTTCCCCGGAAGAGGGCCAATCAGGTGAGCCGGACGGTACCGATGGGTAAAATACTACACCCCTGCAGGGTTAAATCTTTTCGAAAAGCCGTGTCCGCGGTTATGGACGACTTGGGAACGGATATACGAGACCATAGAGAATCTTAACCTAATTAAAACTTGGCAGCTAAAGGCTGCATTACAACGTGTGACAAAAGGTTCATTTCCTCGAGGGTGACTCGAGGGAGTGCCTTGGTGGAGATGAGATGTTTCTGGTTACAAATGGTTCGCTGAGAACCGAAGATGAAAGTTTACTCTCTTATCTCCTTTCGAAAAACATTCTGAGTAGACGATGCCATTGAGTCACTTATGTCTTTTATAAAGGAAAATCTAGCTTTATGAAAAATAGATACATACACATCTTTAGAGCCTCCATCAGCATTGGGCCTATATCGCCTTACTAAACTTGCGAGTACGTCGTACTCAGTCTCTCTTTGTTGTTTATTAAATTGTTTCAGAGGAGGACGTCACCGAACAGGAAGGTGGGTTCTTCGTTGACCTCGACGAATAGAATGGGGTTCCCAGGTGGCAGCTTGGGACGTCCGGGAACAGGCTAGCACGGGATGTTTATCTGTAGGCCTCTTAGGCCATAATTTGGATCTTGTTGTATTAGACAACTATTTTGCTTCCGCTTGTTGTAATGATGGGTCTGTGACCTCTGTCGTGCTATTTGCTATCTTTCTCATTATATGAGTTGAACTATGATCTCTTTGTGTCGTAGAGTCTGTGATGTGCCAGATGTTCCGCAGTCTTGATCTCTCTATTATGCATTGATAGCTATGCCAGTATTCATGGCATGATCGAGGTGTTGCGTTGCCGATGATCCATTCCGAGCACGCCTGCCAAAGGTTTTGGCCTGGGAGTGGTAACCCCAGTAACCCTCGATGGTGTAGCATGGCCTCTGGGTTACATAGTATCTCTGCTTCCCCTTTTTAATTGTTTTCAAGTGTTGCTTGTTAAACTTAGCAGTTTCAACATATGCCATGATGCAAACATGAAATGCAAAAGTGGAAAATTTATTCATATTTTCAGGTACCAAACTGGGGCTGTTACAGCTGGTGCGAGCAGATTGGGTCCTTCTGCTTCAAATCGCCGTGGTGGCGAAGGGGAGGAGACGGAGAAAAAGTTGTTCGTCTTGATTTCCGGCGGCTCTGGAGTTGTGGTGCTGCAAATCAATGGTAAACACACTCGGTGGCCCTCGTTTTGGCGACCGACCTTGGAGACCAACTGGTGGTCATCTGAGCTGGCAATGAAAGCCGGCGTCCTTTCAACCTCCTTGCGGAGGCCCTTCGTTGAGCTCGTCGTGGCGCTCTTCTTCCTCCCGGTTCCAAGTGGTGCCGTCCCCGGCGCCGGCGAGGTTGGCCATGGCTTGAGCTCACACTGTTCCGGTGGCTGCAGAGGACTTGATTGCTTTTTCCAGATTACATTGAGGGTCTTATCTGTAAGAAGTGGGGACTATGTTGTAATTGTGTTGTTGTTCGAGGTTCCTTCTGTAAAATGTACCTGCAGCTGTTAATTAAGAGGCATCCAGGCCCTTCCGGGCCTCTCCAGTGTTCAAAAAAAAATTAAGAACAGAAGAACAAACTAATGCAGTGATCATCGTCTCATCGAACAGGGCATACATCGAAACATCTAGCTAGGCAGGATGCATGTTACTCTTGTGTGGTCTAGATAGGCGCTCAAATTAATTAGGACAACAAAGTACGTGCTTTGAAACTGCCACGTCGATTTGGTGCTACTACATCCGTTCCTAAATATATAATGTTTTTAGACAATATTATTTAGATTATATACGAATTGAAATGAGTGAAACAACACACTAGTACAACGTGTCTAGATACATTTAAATCTAGAAAAAAATAAAAAAGCTAAAATATCTTATATTTAGAAACGGAGAGATAGTACCTCACAACTAGCAAGATTGTAGTACTGAATTATTATGTAGTACACTGGTTGTTGATCAAATTACAATCGATCATCTAGTATCAAGCGTGTTTATAGAAATCCCGTACAAAAGGAGGAAACGCTGGTTACTTTGTCAGTTCACCCAGATTTTGCAAAATCTTTGTAACATGCCGGGTACCAATCGATCTCCAACAGCCCTTTCAGAATGAACAATACCTCCTACCCTCCCCATTTTCATGGTCTATCATGGGCCGCCATCGGCTGTAAACATATCTAGCCATGCGTATGTTACAGGCTTACAGCAGATTTTCAAAAGCCGGTGACTTATGTTCTTAAAATATTAGTAGATTAAGGACGAGGGGAATCTTCTAACGTAAAACTTACTCCCTTATAAGACGTTCTAACTTATATGAATCATATGTATTTAGATGTGTTTTAGTGTCTTTTTTCACTCATTTCAGTCTGTATGCTGTTCATATTGAAATATCCAAAATATTTTATAAGTCGAATCGAAGGAAGTACTAAATAATCCTAAGTTTTAAAATTTTAAATTCTAGCAATTTTTCTCATTTAAAAAATTTAGAAAATGGTAATATTATTCTATATAGCTGTACGTTGTGATCACAAAAAAAAAATTAATTGGCTACACTTTAATAGTTGGGAACAAATTATAAATTCCTGAAATTATTTCACGAAAGTAAGGATTTCTTTGGCGTAGTTATTGGAACCACGCATGCAGGATTTTTATTTTTTTTTTGCGAAACACAGTGCAACTTAGGTGCTCACATACACGCGCATACATTCGCACCTATGAACGCATACATGCACACCCTACCCTATGAACAATTCCAAGAGACTGAACTGGCAGATTGAGTCTTGAGATTGACGAAGTCACCACAGACGTCTCGCTATCGACGGGAGCATCGCCTCCCACTAAATTAATATTCCGGCAAAATAAAAAACACCAGTATTAAATCAGGGATTTGAATTTTGATGGGCTGGGTACAACCACCCTCCTAACCGTCCAACCACTGGTTGGTTCTCACGCATGCATGATGTTGGTGCATCGAATGAGCTACCTGCATGCATAGCTAGTCAGGGGATCGGATGCCTGCCGATCCCTAGTGCACCACATATGTTTTTTCATGAAAAATGTGTGCAACTAAACCTATACTTATTTTTAGAACGGATCCTTAAAGGGGTTGGATATCCTTAATCACCACCAACTACTGAAATTTTTTAGTCTAAACGTCCCTATAATCAGATTAAAGCTTTTCATATGCATGTCTGGACCTAGCTAGTTTGTCCTATAATTGAGAAGGTAGTTTATATCAGTTCGTTGCCTTTTCAATCTAAAGCTATTCTGAAGTTAATGCAAAGGCTTGCTATTTACGGTGGTGTTGCTGCATTTACTTGTAAGGTTCCGATTAAAAGGCAGCCGTAGTGATTAGCGGACTTTGGGGCTGGTAACTTGTGTGACTTTGAGTAACTGACATATGAACCCTACATGTGGCGGGCCCAGCGTGTAGTCCCACAAAATCAGCCAATTCATGCCATGCAGCATAGTGTTACTTGCATATCTCATGATTTTCAAAAAAGATCTGCAGCAAAGATTTCCTGGTATATCATATTTTGCGTGCTCTGTTCGGATGGACTAATTGGGATGTAAAGGTCGTCGATAGCACCACATTACCTAACCTAGTTATGTCACCCAAGGAGGAGAGACTTGGAGGTTGGAACGATAAGGACTCGTTCTCTTTATAGCAAATTCGTCTAAAACTCAACATTTTGCTCATACTAATTAGAAGTTTATTAGAAGAATGCCGATGTTCAGTTGTCAAAGCTGTAAGCAGCGGCGGAGCCAGGACCCCAACCATGTGGGGTCAGAGTTAAAAAATTCCCAAATTTTATCTAGTTATTAGATTTTTTAGTATAGAAAACATATAAATATGAAGGATTTGCTCAAAAGCTGTGGGGTCAGCTGACCCCACAGCTTGAACGTAGATCCGCCACTGGCTGTAAGTCGTTATACATAGCTTGTGACCATGAGATCGCATAGAAAATGGAGTACGCAAAATTTGACTACGTATGTTCCAAGATACATAATTCTTTATACAAAACGTTCCATAAAACATCTTTATCCACAAGATAAAATAATATGCAAAATTGTATACTGAAAAGTCACTAAAGTCTATATATTGTTTGATGGCACCAGTGTATGGATCACATTTTGAACGATTTGTTGCTTCTGGGTTGATGGCGTTGGTGTACATGGTGAACTCCGGAGCTTTAGGGTCAAAACCATCCATGTGTTGTTAGTTGAATGGACTGCTAGCGACGGCCCATGCGAGTGGCTTAGAAGATTTCTTTGAAGCAATGACTTGTTTTCGATAAAAGGGTGATATATTAATATGAAGACGATATAGTACACTCAACATATGCAACAAGTGGATTGGAGGGGATTGTGCCTGCAACATCCCATTATAAGGACATGTACAATGGAGAGTGTTTAGAGTGATGCTTAAAAAATAAAGCATTTTTATTTACGCAATGGTGCTTATTTATATAATAAATATGCTTAACTAGGCACCTCCCGTATAAAAATAAACATTTATGCTTAAGAAAAAAATATGGTTTATTTTTGTAAGCATCTTTCTAAACACTCCCCATTGTACATGGCCTAAATGCCCCGTTTTACCGAGGGCTAGACATACCTGAACTTGATTTCCTCTTTTCATGTCTGCCCACGACAAGGGCACAAGCCGTTTCATTTTCAAGTGGGAGGCTGAAAGGTACAGGATTCCATCTAATTTATAGGATTACACATAGAAATAGTGAGACCATATGGTGGTATGGTGGTAAGCGTGCCCACAAAACGAAGGGAACACATAATCAAAGAGATGTCCACGCCAGAAGTCGTATATATTACAAACAGAAACAATAACAGTTACCAGTTCACCAGACTATGACGACGAGCCATCCAGCGAAAACAAGAACCTGTTACATTATTGTGCTTTCTGGGTGTGGAGAGTGGACTGGTCAGCTTAGCGATCCAGAATTATACACACGTAACCTTACAAATAACGCCAAGAGATTACAAGCTATCATGGTGCTTGATGTCGAGGCGACTTGATCATGCTAACACCATGAGGATGCAATAGTGCCTGCAAGCGAGAGGCAATTCTTCAGTGTTTCATTTAACAAAACAAAATAGGATGACACAAGATCAAGCAGACATCATCACTCTTGTAGCAACCAACTAGCTCCCTAAAAGTATTAGAGATGCACCACTAGTGACGAGTTCTCGGTTCACAATCAAGACAAACACCACTAGCAGCACTTAACCTACAACATGAGTAGTTGTGACCTGTTATGTTAGTTCAATTTCACACATAAGTTGATGCAAATTTACTGGTCATTTGGTAACACTGATGAAATGTTAAATTGTTAACTCGTTAAAGCTCCAAATAATTGGATGCAAGTCACAAAGCATTAGCTCGCTGGATTTTACATTTGCCACTCGTAGCCTTGTGACGGAACCTTCGTCATTGTTTTTCTTATATGGTGCCGGCTTAGAAATAACGATATTACATCATGTAAGAGCTACTCCCTCCGTTCATAATTATAAGATGTTTTAGATATTTCAATGTGGACTATATACGGACCAAAATGAGTGAGCCTTCACACCGAAACACGTCTAGATACATGTGTTTCAGAAGAAAAAAAGTGAAACATCTTATAATTGTGAACCGAGGGAGTAGAACATGTCTCCCATAAAGAACTTTGAGCATCCTCTCACCCCCCTACAAAACTGTAAGTAGCATAGTGGTTTAGTCAAGTCGTGCTACTCTACCCTTGAACCCCCCACAACAAGTTTGCGGTTCATTGTAGAAAAAAAACCTTCGAACTACACAAATTGCAGCCTTTCAAGCGAAGAAAATTACCAAGAGATCAAACAACTCTAATACAACCTTGTGTTAAAAGCTGGCACTTCATACGACGTAATAGGCACACACGTGCTCAACTCACTGCAAATCAAACCTGGTTGCGTTGCGTCCAGCCCTAAACCAAGAAATGTTATGCTCATGATAAGTTGAAGTTGTAACTTCTTCACTAAAATTCTTCCAACTTTCCAGTTGACATAAGGAGGCAGTAATAGAGTGAGGATGGGGGTGGAACTAGTGAGGAGCTTCATGCCCATCCAGCAGCAACCAAACTTGTTTACCACCAAGCAAATCTCACAAAGGAAACCCCTAATTATTTCTTTCTATTTATGACATGACGACTCTCCCGGGTACTTCAGGTCAAGGCATTGTTATGCTATTCTACTGCTTAGTCATGTCACCGGAGACTACTCCATGCCTCCATGGTACTTCAATTTCTAGATGTTCCAGCAAACAAAAAATGGCAACCATTATCAAATAAGAAACCATGTTGATTAGTAGACACCAAACAAAGCACTATAATAAACAAGCAAGTATGCCCGAAAAGAAAAAAAAAGCAAGTAAGAACGAACATACTGTGATTGGTAAGCAATAACAAATGGTAAACCTCAATCATAATAAACAATTAATCATCCAAATATAGTGTACTGCAATTGTAAACAGGCAATATAGTTGGATTCCACTATGTAGTTACTGAAACTAATCCAAAGTCGAAACAGTTGGCACTAGAACAATCAGATCTAGCATCAACAACATGCAGCCTTGATATGGCCATATCTCATGTTCTTGAAAGTTCAAACAGATAGAGTTATAACAGCTTTTCCAAACAACAAACAATGAAATAACTCCAATCTATTAAACAATGAATGCGCTGCGAATTGAAATTGAGAAATTATAATCCATATATGAAAACGTAGAGGCCGTATTCTTAGACTCCACCGTATTATCCGTATATCAATCAAACAAGCAAGCGGGCACTGACAGAAAAAATTTGAGGTGTAGTATGTCAGTAAAATAGTACCAGGGTGTACTAAGAGTCGGCCTTGGCGGGGCATTCGAGGCTGGCGTTGAAGTGGCGAGCGGGGAACTTGGCGGAGACGGAGCCGACCTCAAAGACGAGCTCGTCTCCATCGGCGCGGATCCCGGTGATTGACCACCAGCGGAAGAAGGCCTTGACGCTGATGCCGCTGAGGCCGGAGATGCGGCCGTCGTCGAGGTGGCCGGTGAGGCGGTCGTTGAAGTTGGCGAGGTAGCTCCCCGCGGGCAGCACGATGCGGCAGCTGGAGACGAGATCTACGGCGAAGTCACCCGAGCCGGCGTCGAGCGTGTAGCCGCGGACGTTGGCAGGGAGCAGGCCGCGCGGGAAACCGCGGAGGCGGAGCTCGTCGTACGCGGTTGTGGTGGATCCGTCGTCGGAGCGGGCGAGCGGGAGGAGGAGGGCCGCGGCGAGGAGGGACGCGACAGGGAGGAGGAGGACGCGGGATTGGGAGGGTTTCGCCATTTTCGTGAGTCCAAGGGGAGGGAGACGTGGAATGGTGGAACCGTGGAAGAGTATGGAGTCGAGTCGGAAGAAGTGGCTGAGTTTGCTCCCTACTTTTAACCAACTTGCTGTTGCTGGTTTCTTCGTCCCTGTCTTGCGCACACTGCTCTAGTAGGAGTAGTTGACTTTGAATATGTCTTTTTTTTAGGGAAACCCGATAAGGCCCCCAAAGGCGATTATATTACAAGAAAGACCCTAAGGATAACAGAAATTACACATCTTTCCTCGTACTTTGCACACAGGAGCACTTTTGTAGTACCCTGAATTTAATATATACCGTTCAATTATTCTAATCTAATACTAGCTAGTTTTAACTGGTACTCTAATACAAGGTCAGTGGAGTACCGCCTCTAAAGTCACTGAGTACATTGATACTAGGGGCAAAGACAACGAGTTTTCTTCCTCCTCAAGCCGTCATGGGAATTGTTACCGTTGTCGTGCGCCAGCGGTTCCTCGTTACTGCCGACCACGCTCCGCCGGAGCTGCTCCCGCAGATCTCCAGTGCCCTTCCCGTTATCCTTCGCCGGCGAGGTTGTAGTCTGTAGCGGACGTCTTGTCATGTCACCGCCGAGAGCAGACTTTTTGCCGAATCAATCTCGCAATGTGTATTGAGCCCTCCCCCCCCCCCCCCCCCCCAAATTATTCTCAAAGTATTGATCATTTTTGGCTCTATGAGCAAATTCTTGTGAAATTGATGATGAAAATGCAATTTGTGCCATGAATCTGTGATTAACATGTATTGGTTTGCCAAAGTCATGGACGAAGTTCATTCAAGGTAGACAATGATTGTGCTATTAGTCAGAACGTGATGTTTTCTACTGTCAAAAGATTAAACAGCATGTGTTCTATAGTTCCCTACTTTTCTCTGTCTCAAATATTACGCAATCCTCATCTGTATATCATCTTTTGGTATACCCAGTAGCCAGATGGGGCAATCGTTTCAGCCCATAGAGGGGAGGGGAAGGGGTAGCGCGATAGAGGGGAGCGCCATGTCGCTTGATTGAGAGAATCGGCTGGAGGGGTACGTCACCGCACTTGGTCGATAGAGCATGCGGTTCGTGGCCTTGGGGACTGAGGCGGCTGTTTGATTCGATGAACAAAAAAAATCTTGCATTACCAAGGACAAAAGGTCCACATTACCCCTGTAAATGGATGGTTGGATTTGCTTGGTACTCCTACCCCTCTCAGGGAGTACCAGGGTACCGTAAAATCTGCCGCACACATACCCTCAAAAAGAGAAGCAGAAACACGGTCAAGACTTTCATCTTTACCGCACCTCGTCGTCGATCTCAGGGCATGGACGCCGACAAAAACACATAGTTCGGTACCACTTGGTGAGAGAGCCTGGATGTTGAATTTATATTTCCACTCCCAACCATAATCTAGAGATCAGGGGACCGATGAATTAATCATCCACCTTGTCGTAACTACTTACAGTAATATAAATATGATTTTGCTTTTTCCCTTCTTTAATTTCAATTGCGCAACGATCTCCTCTCCTGATCGAGTAGTTCACCAGAGATATTGGGTATTGGTAAGATATTATTTGATATATGTGTGATTGCTTGGATTACTACTTGCGCATTTGATTACCCATGGTGTACTCTATGTGTGTTGTCTAATTTAGCAAATTTGCGACCTTAACGTGACATGTGTTTGTATCGGTGAGGAGCAATGGCAGCATGAGGATCAACGGAATCCATGACACATAAAGCGTTGGTCTCATACATTGATCTGAAATACCAAGTCGATCATCGAGTAATGGTAACGGGAGGAGACCATAGAGTTGAAGAAATATGGTGGGAGGAGTTCAACTACTCACTGGTGACTCGCAAAACTGTTTAGATCATGTTCACTTTATTTCTTTTTGAGAACCGTGACACCTCAGCTGAAAACACCAAAACCACACTATTCATGACTTCCCGTGGGATCTACATAATACTGGGAACGACTTTCTACAAATTATGCTAACTCCTAACTTTATGCATTTGCTTGTAGGATAATATAACAATTATTGTTTAAGTGGTAGCAAAACAATCAGATGGCGGAGCTAGGGGCGAAGAGGGACCTGCCCCCCCCCCCCCCCCCCCGACACGGTGCAACATGAAGAAATCCATGATTTGGTCATGTTTTAGGTGTGATTATGTGCCTAAATAATCTCCAATTAGCCTATGCGCCCCCCCCCCCCCCCTTATGTTGAGATCATGGTCGTCGGCCCCCTTTAGTTCTCTGTGATTCAATACAAATCCGCGATTGTACCCCCCATACATGGGTGCCAAATAAAGTGTATGGGTTTTTTCAAGACCACGCAAAAGAATTCATGCCTTCTATATTAAGGTAGAAAGGATTACAACAGTTTTACAGAGTGTCGCTGATCACAGGCGATCTAGCGACAAACACCCCACTCCACGGAAACGCTATGTGATTTGAAAGAACAATTGATGTCGCCTAGAGGGGGGTGAATAGGCGATTAAAACTTTTCCGGTTTAAGTCTTGATAAATGCGGAATAAAACTAGGTGTTTAAATTAACAAGCCAACAACCTAATATACTAGGTTCACCTATGTGCACCAACAACTTATTCTAAGCAATATAACAACAAGGTGATAGCAATATATATATAACATCAAGCACAAAGACTATCACAAAGTAAAGTGCATAAGTAAAAAAGCTCGGGTATATAAATAACCGAGGCACGCGGAGACGAGGATGTATTCCCGAGTTCCTCCTTATTAAGGGAGTACGTCTCGTTGGAGGGGTGTGAGCTCGCCACAAGAGGCGTACTCAAGATGCCACAAAGGCCTCACCCTATTCTTCGATGAACCGCACCCAAGGGTTTGGTTCACCTTCCACTATTGGAATCCTTCGAGAGAGAATCCGGAGCCTTTACAACGTTCTTGGGGCACACACCCACAACTCAATTGGGGGCTCCCAAAACTTGCCCGAAGCTTCACAACTCGAAGTCCTTGCAGCACCACCAACCGTCTAGGGTACACAATGCACCCAAGAGGAACAAGCTCTTGGGAACACAATGCACCCAAGAGTAATAAGCTTCTCAACCTTCAACTTCCACGAATCCTCGTAGAGAGCACCAACCGATGCAACTAATGCAAAAGGCAAGAACACACTAAGTGGTCAAATCCTTCATTCCCAAATCCAACCAAAGCAACTAATGCTAGGTAGAGATTTGGGAGGAAGAACAAAGAGGAGAACCACAAAAGAACTCCAAGAACTAGATCCACTAGGTTCCCCTCGCTTAGAGGAGAAATTGATTGGTGGAAACGTAGATCTAGATCTCCTCTCTTGAAACCCTAAAGATGGGCAAGAATCATTGGAGGGATTGGGAGAGGGCGGTTTTCCAAGGTCAACAAAGGTGGGAGAGAGAGTGAAAAACGTGCTGCAGAAAACCTTTTTTTGTTTGGGGAAGAATGGGGCCTTTTATAGGTCCCCTAAAAAACTAGCCATTGGAGGCAGCTTAGACCGGAGACTCCAGTGAAAGTGCACCGGAGACTCCGGCCTGGGCCGGAGATTCCGGCCAGGCTCTAGCCTCCTTCCGGACAGGGATCCAGTGGCGCGCCACACATGGGTCATCGGGGCAGACCGGAGACTCCGGTCTAGAGGGGCTGGAGACTCCGGCCAGGCCAGAGACTCCGGACACTTCCGGTGTCCCTCCGGACCCTTATCCAGTACTGCACCACAGCAAAGCAAAGGGCCAAGAAACACAGGACCGGAGTGTCCGGGTCCTTTGGGCCGGAGACTCCGGACCATCTCCGGGCAAGATCCAACCAGTAAAACCAGAACACCCATAACTTTTGCAAATGAAGTCCGAATCGAGTGAAACCAATTTTGTTGGAAAGAGGACGACAAGAGCTACCCAACAAGAAGCACAAATATTGAAACCAAGCAATGGAGATTTTGCTAATAAATGGAAGAGTGAAACCTTCCGCACTGATGGACCGGCAAAAACTCCAATACCCAAAACGCAATAGAAGACGCATATGAAAACCGTTTTCGGTGAACTTGGCCTTGTCATGACAAGCACGACAAGCACCAAGACCACACCACGATAAGAGCCAAATAAGAACCAATAAAGATGATAGCAAGAATGCAAGGATGCAAAGGTTTGAGCTCTCCACGAACGATACGATCAAGATACTCGGTCGAGAGCCCCTTTGATAGTACGGTTATCTATCCTATAACCCGGTCTCTCAACAAACATCATGAGACTAGTAAAATAGAAACCCTATCAAGATCATACCTTTGCCTTGCGCATTAATACACTTGAGGTCGATGAAGACGATCTTCATCTCCTCAAGACGAACCACCTTTCTTGATTGCGCTTCGCTTGGTGAAGATTCATATGTTGCTCCCCCATACACCAATATGGGAGAAGCACTCTTCGGCATATCTTCACTTGGACTTGAGTGTTGATCAACCCGCACTTAGCCTTGATTAACACATAATCTTCTTCCCTTAGCCTTGACTCCAACAAATGGAGATCAAGCAAAGCTTATGGACACACCTACAAGTATAGCTCAATACAAACATTAGTCCATAGAGATTGTCATTAATTACCAAAACCACACATGGGGGCAACCATGCACTTTCAATCTCTCCCATTTTGGTAATTGATGACAATCCTTTATTGAGAGGGTTTATATAATGAATAGAGCATCCTTGCAAGAGAAACATGCAAGGATGCAAGTGCATTAAAGGCAAATGCAACAAATGCATAAAACCCAAATTCCCTTAAACCCTCTAAACTTCTCCCCCATTGGCATCGATTGCCGAAATGGGAAGAAAAATTTAGAGAGACAATATAATATGAATTCCTCCATAAAGTGTGCATTTCTCAATATATGAGTGAAATCAAATGCACATATCCATTGACAAAAAATTAGAGGGAATCAAACTATATTGAGGATCCAAAGATTGCAAAAAGATGAAATCATTCTAAACATCTCCACAAAGGAGAAAAGCAATCGAGAAAATCCAAAACAAGAGTTCTAAATAAAAATGAAGAAGCTCCCCAATGTTGATGCACTATAGAGGAGTGCACAAATATGAAATCCTCACTCCCCCAAATCATCTAGAACACGCAACAAGTGCAAGTGTGCATAAAGCAAAAGCAAATCATAGCACTTGCACCAAAGATATGGTTGAGCCATAAGAAGATACCAATTTTAAAAGACTCATCATAAGTGTGCATAAGATACTTGTTACCGAGATACATTGACGATGAAGAAGATGAGAGTTTGTTTATCATCAAAGCTTGACTCCAATAATCACATGGTGAGAACACCTTCCTTATGAATGAGGCAAGCATCCAATGCATCTCCATTGTACCTAAAACACAATTCAAGCACAACATGGTTCCCAAACTCATTGGGTCCCATAGTAGTTAGATAAACTACAATATATAGGAACACTCCATATAAATGTGTGCATATAGATATGCAATTGAATTTCATGCACATCTTAGCCGATTTAGGATTCGGTGGAGTATCCCCTATATATTGGAACTAGAAAGACAAACATTACATATAATATATATATTAGAGAATATACATGCAAAGTCTTTCAAGAACTGTAACAGCCCCAGGTTAGCACCCTAAAATATGGGCCAATTTTTTTCACTTTTGTTTTGCATTGCATCATGGCATCCTTTTAAAATTTTGCTAATCTAAAATAAAGCAACACTTGGAAGTTAAAACAAAGGAAGCCAAAACCCTTCCTCAAATTTCCAAAACTAAATGCATTGCCCTAAGTGGCCAAATCATATGCAAAGCTCAAGTTGGCAAAATACATTATTCTTGAGCTTCCAAATTGTTTAGGAAGTTCCAAATTTGCTTCTTATCCCCCAATTCTCAATTCCCAAATTTTGTTAATTGAGAAATAAAAATGAGGATTTAACTTGGCTTAATTCAATTCCTATTTTTGGAACCAAGTTAAACATTCCCAAAAATTCAAACTAAAATCATGGGGAGCTTTCATGGTATGGTTAGAGCCTCCATGAATATTTTCAATATTTTTTGGAAGTGTTTAAATACTCCAAATAAATGAATTTTGGGAAATATCAAAAAATGCCTTACATTAAGCTCTGTGACCAAATGTGGGTCAAAACTTTTTATTTTGCTTCACCAATTTTTGTGGAGCACCTGAAGGTCAATTGGAGCTTATGTGAATTTTTCTGGAATTTATAAAAATGTCCTGGTGCCTCTTTTAAATTGCTAAATTTATTGCTGGACCTGTTTGTAATTTAAAATAATTGGCGCTAGGGGGTTTTCTACAAAATCCTTTTCTTCTTCTTCCTGTAGCCATGCCGCCCTGCCCATGCCGCCGTGGCCGTGCTGCCCTCGCACGTTGCCGTGGCCCCCTGCGGATAAGAAGGCCGACCGACGACCTCACCTGCCCCGCACTCCTCTCTCCTCCTCGTCCCTCCTCTTTTTCCGGATCGAGAGATGCCATAGCCTCCCCGTGCTGCCACCGCGGAGGCGTCTCCGTTGTCGCCGATTCCCCGCCGTTTGGAGCTTCCCCGGAGCGAGACGAAGCCGCCATCTACTCCGCCGCATCCTCCTCTCCCTCCCCATACGTGGAATTGAGCCGGGAGGCCCGGAGCCGACGGAATCGACCACGACACCGTCCGCACCCGGCCGAGCCCGCCGAGCTCGATTCGGTCGTCTCGGTCCACCGCCGCCGCCGCCGAGTGCACCCCAGCAACGAGGGTGAGCCCCTCCTTCATTCTAGCCTCCTCACGCTCCCCTTCTCCCTCTCCCGCGTGCTCGCCGTCGCCGTTTCCGCGCGCCGGCCGGCACCGGACCGGATATTGTTTAAAAACCGGAATATCCGGTCCGTGGCAAAAACGGTACTGGTAGTTCCCGGAGAATTACTACCGGATATTTCCCAGGAACCGGAATATCCGGTTGAAGACAAATTTCTGCTAATTAAGGACTAGAAATTTGAGGTACTGGAGGTCACCGGATATTTGGTACCGGATATTTCAATAGGGCACCGGAATATCCGGTTTACTAAGTTTTTAAGGTTTAAATTTAAATAATTGATATCTTTTTAAATAATGATCCAAATCTTACAAATCAAGTATCAATGTGATCCATACTTCAAATGCAATCAAACCATGCTAATATTACATCATGATCACAAATTCTTATTTGATGTTATTCATAATTTGTTTAAATGAATTAAATTCAATTATTTAATTAATTTGCTATTTATTCATCGGTGTTCCGAAAATTACGAATGAGATACCAAAATGACCGGAATGACAAACCCTAACCATTACATGTCATGTTCATGCATATTGAGCTACTTATCTAATAACTTAATAATTTATAAAGAATTGTGGTCACTAATATAAATATGGGGTTGTTCCCAAATAATTGCACTAATTATTTGGCTCCCCATTTAATTTTGCTTTTGATATATATGATGTTATCTTTGCATCAACTTGACATGTCATCATGTGATTGAGCATTGCACCTTGTGTTCTTGTGATTTATGTGTTCTTTGTATTTCTTTTGGGTATCGATAGATTCCGGAGTCGAGATTAACGCTACTTACCCCGACGAGCAGTACTTCGCGCCCGGGCAGCAAGGCTAGAGATAACCTAACCTTCTTGGCATTCTAGCATCCCAATGTTTATAAACTTATTTTATCCACCATAATATTGCATGCGATTCAAATGTCTCTTTTGTCCAAAATATAGAGAATCCTATGATTGCATGTTTTTCCCCGAGCCAATCACATGTATCCCTACCTATGAACCCTAGTGTTGATGTGTTGGCTGGATACAAATATAATTGTTGGGTATATGCTTAGCCATGCTTAGAAATGCTTAGTTGAAATACTAGTTATGTCCGTTATTGAATTCCATACTTATTGATGTTGATGGAATGATTCGGGCGTGGTGGATAATTGTGATGCTTAATTGAAATGCTAAGACGGCTTGGGTGAGTTGCCATCGGGGATGGTGTTTTGCCTCACTCTAGCCCCTAGGTGCGAGTTCTTGTCTCTAGACTCAAGATCGAGCGTGCTGCCATTGGTGGGTGTATGGGCGCCTTACTGACCGAATAATTTGTGAGGGGCTTGTCAAGGGTCCTCTAGTTTGCTATTTCCATTTGCGCGTGAGTTGTGTGGGTGGAAAAGAAACGAGGATGGTGGTGTTTAGGATGTGGCCGCGGGGCAGGGCGCTGGGAGCGCTGAACCTGTCCTTCCGCACACTGATGGTCCTTGAGTAAGCCTCATGCATTATAAAGGTCTAACCGCGCCCGCTCGCCGGCCTTCCCCGGAAGAGGGCCAACTAGGTGAGCCGGACGGTACCAATGGGTAAAATAGTACACCCCTGCAGGGTTTAATCTTTTCGAAAAGCCGTGTCCGCGGTTATGGACGACTTGGGAACGGATATACGAGACCATAGAGAATATTAACCTAATTGATATGGCAGCTAAAGGTTGCATAATCACATGGTGATAAAGGTTCATTTCCTCGAGGGTGATTCGAGGGAGTGCCTTTGGCGGAGATGAGTGGTTTGGCTACAAGTAGGTTCGCCGAGAACCGAAGATGATATGTTACTCTCTTATCCCCTTTTTGAAAAGTATTCTGAGTAGACGAATGCCATGTGTCCTTTATGTTTCGGTTTATGAAAACTAGCTTTATGCAAAAGAAATACATAAACAGCTTTAGAGCCTCCGTCAGTCATTGGGCCTATATCGCCCTACTAAACTTGCGAGTACATCGTACTCAGTCTCTCTTTGCTGCCTCTATATTTGTATTTCAGAGGAGGCCGACACCGAGCAGCTAGGTGGGTACTTCGTTGATGTCGACTACTAGTCTGGGGTTTCCAGGTGGTAGCTTGGGACCGTGGAACAGGCTGGCTTGGGTGATGTTTATTGTAGGCCTCTTAGGCCATATATTTGCTTCTTGTTGTTAGACAACACTACCCGCTTCCGCTTGATGAATTGTTGGATCCGTGATCCTTTTGATGTGTAATATTTGTATTCTTCTCATTATATGAGTTGCTATATGTTTTGTGTCGTAGAGTCATGCAATGTGCCAGTTTATTCCACAATTCTTGATCTCTCTACTATACGGGGTAGCGATGTCTGTTGCACAAAGCTTCACTGTATAGTTTTGGGGTCGGGGCGCTACAAGTTGGTATCAGAGCAGGACTGCCTGTAGGAAACCCGTTCTATTGGTCGATGTCGAGTCTAGTGTTCGAGAAAACTATTTTTAACCTAAAAATGAGTTGTGAAAACCCTCCTAGGATTCTTTTTCTCCTTATCCAATTCACTCTGATCTCGGTGCCATCTTACCTCTATTTGATTTTAACGGTTCTTCTGATCGTCGGCAAATTCTAAATCTTTAGGATCACGGGGTTGGGTTCTATCTTTAGTTAGTGGTCAACTTTGCTCGTCTGACAATTCTGAAGCCGAAGAAAGGAAGTGTTGCGGATCGTCAAGAAATTCCTTGCTTTAGCCCAAGATCTTGAACCGAAGGTCCCGGATTGTGCTAGGGCTCCGGTGTAATAATTCATGAGGGTTGTCACCCTTGTGAGCAAATTCCTATTGTGGGTCCCAGTGCATGAAGCTGATCTTTAACCCAAGATCTTTTCCATTGAACCCTGGTGCAAATGGTTAAACCCTACATCAGGTTGGCAGAAATTGAAGTTAGTCTTCAAGGTCGAGGTTGCAGCCGTAATTGTTTTGCTCGACAATGCTCTTCTTCTTCATTAGCTTTAGCTAGGCTCTCTGTCATGGAACCATCTAAAGCACGACGGGATTGCTCTTAGCGAGCCTTTCCATCAATGTCTGTGTTCCTCCGGTAACGACCATTCCTGAAACCCTTTCGGCACTAGTTGTCGGAAGAGTGCTAACCCGGGCTTCTGCAATATCCTAAATTGTTGTTAGCCCGTTCCTTAATCCAAATCTGTTATCAGTCCTCTATCTGCATGCGGACAATCAAGTGTATCGTGCAATGGGGTGATCTGATGCATGATATTCTTGTGGTTCGTCAAGGCATCCCACTTTGGGGTGTCAGGAGAAACAAACTCCGGTACCTCTTCCATTTCCTGGAAAAAGGTCAAAGTTTTGTGATTCGCGGAATAAGAGCTTGTCTAGCTTTTGATTCCGTTCCACCTTGGAGTGTCACACTCTTTTATATCGAGAGGTCGTGCTTAGTCTCATGACGTACTTGATGAAGTGATGCTCCTACCCTTCCTTATCCATCCACCTCCGAGCTACCCGGGCTCGAGAATGTAGAGGATGCATATCGTCGTGGTAATCGGATATTCTTGGCAATTGTTGTTGCTTTGAAATCCAAGGACCTTGATGGCACTCACTTAGGGTATCAAGACTAGATTGACGGAGCTGCCAAGTCCTTTTCGTTCAGATGCACACCTCCGGTCAACGAGTTAGATTCATGTCGAAACTCTCAAGACCACCTCCTTTTTCCTTGTGAAGCAACTTTTTCCTCTCGCAACCAGTGACTTGTCGCTATGGATCCGAGTGAAGTTTGTTTTGTCTCCTCGGGTTAAATCACAAGTGGTTATGCATACGTGCATCATGGAACTGGTAGGTTGTTACCTCCCGTTCTCTGATTAAGCCATGTGTGCACACCGAGCCCTGACCGAGTCGTTCTTAAATAAGAAGAAGTTGTCCTATCCTCGGCTCGGCCTTTGTTTGGTCAAGTCGTTCCTAGTCTCCTCAATGGCTTATGGTTGTGGGCAAAGATCACTTTTGTCCGTCACCGTAAGCTATCTTCCGTTCTTTCCGCCCCGTTGACGCGTCAAGCTTCCTAGCTCCAAGTTATGCACCAAGGAAGATCATCGTGGGATCGAGTAGATCGGTGAAGTTAAGAGTTGCCGTGTTTCCCTCATACCTTTTCCTACTCTAGAATCTCGGGACGAGATTCCTGTAAGGGGGGTAGAATTGTAACAGCCCCAGGTTAGCACCCTAAAATATGGGCCAATTTTTTTCACTTTTGTTTTGCATTGCATCATGGCATCCTTTTAAAATTTTGCTAATCTAAAATAAAGCAACACTTGGAAGTTAAAACAAAGGAAGCCAAAACCCTTCCTCAAATTTCCAAAACTAAATGCATTGCCCTAAGTGGCCAAATCAAATTCAAAGCTCAAGTTGGCAAAATACATTATTCTTGAGCTTCCAAATTGTTTAGGAAGTTCCAAATTTGCTTCTTATCCCCCAATTCTCAATTCCCAAATTTTGTTAATTGAGAAATAAAAATGAGGATTTAACTTGGCTTAATTCAATTCCTATTTTTGGAACCAAGTTAAACATTCCCAAAAATTCAAACTAAAATCATGGGGAGCTTTCATGGTATGGTTAGAGCCTCCATGAATATTTTCAATATTTTTGGAAGTGTTTAAATACTCCAAATAAATGAATTTTGGGAAATATCAAAAAATGCCTTACATTAAACTCTGTGACCAAATGTGGGTCAAAACTTTTTATTTTGCTTCACCAATTTTTGTGGAGCGCCTGAAGGTCAATTGGAGCTTATGTGAATTTTTTTGGAATTTATAAAAATGTCCTGGTGCCTCTTTTAAATTGCTAAAGTTGCTGCTGGACCTGTTTGTAATTTAAAATAATTGGCGCTAGGGGGTTTTCCGCAAAATCATTTTCTTCTTCTTCCTGTAGCCATGCCGCCGTGGCCGTGCTTGCCCTCGCACGTTGCCGTGCCCCCTACGGATAAGAAGGCCGACCGACGACCTCACCTGCCCCGCACTCCTCTCTCCTCCTCGTCCCTCCTCTTTTTCCGGATCGAGAGAAGCCATAGCCTCCCCGTGCTGCCACCGCGGAGGCGTCTCCGTTGTCGCCGATTCCCCGCCGTTTGGAGCTTCCCCGGAGCGAGACGAAGCCGCCATCTACTCCGCCGCATCCTCCTCTCCCTCCCCATACGTGGAATCGAGCCGGGAGGCCCGGAGCCGACGGAATCGACCACGACACCGTCCGCACCCGGCCGAGCCCGCCGAGCTCGATTCGGTCATCTCGGTCCACCGCCGCCGCCGAGTGCACCCCAGCAACGAGGGTGAGCCCCTCCTTCATTCTAGCCTCCTCACGCTCCCCTTCTCCCTCTCCCGCGTGCTCGCCGTCATCGTTTCCGCGTGCCGGCCGGCACTGGACCGGATATTGTTTAAAAACCGGAATATCCGGTCCGTGGCAAAAACGGTACTGGTAGTTCCCGGAGAATTACTACCGGATATTTCCCAGGAACCGGAATATCCGGTCGAAGACAAATTTCTGCTAAGGACTAGAAATTTGAGGTACTGGAGGTCACCGGATATTTGGTACCGGATATTTCAACAGGGCACCGGAATATCCGGTTTACTAAGTTTTTAAAGGTTTAAATTTAAATAATTGATATCTTTTTAAATAATGATCCAAATCTGACAAATCAAGTATCAATGTGATCCATACTTCAAATGCAATCAAACCATGCTAATATTACATCATGATCACAAATTCTTATTTGATGTTATTCATAATTTGTTTAAATGAATTAAATTCAATTATTTAATTAATTTGCTATTTATTCATCGGTGTTCCGAAAATTACGAATGAGATACCAAAATGACCGTAATGACAAACCCTAACCATTACATGTCATGTTCATGCATATTGAGCTACTTATCTAATAACTTAATAATTTATAAAGAATTGTGGTCACTAAGATAAATATGGGGTTGTTCCCAAATAATTGCACTAATTATTTGGCTCCTCATTTAATTTTGCTTTTGATATATATGATGTTATCTTTGCCAACTAGGTGAGCCGGACGGTACCAATGGGTAAAATAGTACACCCCTACAGGGTTTAATCTTTTCGAAAAGCCGTGTCCGCGGTTATGGACGACTTGGGAACGGATATACGAGACCATAGAGAATATTAACCTAATTGATATGGCAGCTAAAGGTTGCATAATCACATGGTGATAAAGGTTCATTTCCTCGAGGGTGATTCGAGGGAGTGCCTTTGGCGGAGATGAGTGGTTTGGCTACAAGTAGGTTCGCCGAGAACCGAAGATGATATGTTACTCTCTTATCCCCTTTTTGAAAAGTATTCTGAGTAGACGAATGCCATGTGTCCTTTATGTTTCGGTTTATGAAAACTAGCTTTATGCAAAAGAAATACATAAACAGCTTTAGAGCCTCCGTCAGTCATTGGGCCTATATCGCCCTACTAAACTTGCGAGTACATCGTACTCAGTCTCTCTTTGCTGCCTCTATATTTGTATTTCAGAGGAGGACGACACCGAGCAGCTAGGTGGGTACTTCGTTGACGTCGACTACTAGTCTGGGGTTCCCAGGTGGCAGCTTGGGACCGTGGAACAGGCTGGCTTGGGTGATGTTTATTGTAGGCCTCTTAGGCCATATATTTGCTTCTTGTTGTTAGACAACACTACCCGCTTCCGCTTGATGAATTGTTGGATCCGTGATCCTTTTGATGTGTAATATTTGTATTCTTCTCATTATATGAGTTGCTATATGTTTTGTGTCGTAGAGTCATGCAATGTGCCAGTTTGTTCCACAAGTCTTGATCTCTCTACTATACGGGGTAGCGATGTCTGTTGCATAAAGCTTCACTGTATAGTTTTGGGGTCGGGGCGCTACAAGAACCAAACGAGATACAATTTGGACGAAAACACCAAGTAAACCAAGAAGAGAGCACACCAAAGTGTAACACAGAAAGGTTGTCCAAATTATATCAAAATCCAAATCAACACATGATTGAGGAAAAATCAAATCAATATATGATTGATTCCAAAACACATCAACACATGAAGTGAGATATCAATAGGAATCAAATCAAACAACACATGAGAGATAAGACACCAATTGAAAAATATACCAACTAGGAGAAAAGATACCAAGAAGAGGATAATACTTGACCGAAATCAAGTAAAGTAAAATAAACAAATAAGGTATCAAAACTCCCACAATAAGTATCAATTGAAAAAAATATCTATGGATGAGATATCAAATTCCAAGTGATACCAATTGATGGTACCAAAGCAAAAGATAAAATGCCAATTGAAAGGATCAAATATTAATAGATAGGATAGTGTTCTAAATAAAAAGGAATACTCCCCCAAGATTCATGCATTATCTTTAATATTTGTATTTGAATACAAAATGCACGCACAAGGGATCATTACTCTCCATATTTTATTTACAACACTAAACACTACCAATTGAAAATTGGGATCCATGCAAGAGGCAAGGAAGGCAATGGGAGAAAAAACAAAAGCACTTGGCAATAAAAAAGGCAATTGAATGCAAGAGCCAATATGAAGATGAACAAAAATATTCTACCACAAGTGTGAATATCAATTGTCCAAGGACAATGAGTATAAGGAAATATTTTCCCGGTGAGTAGAGATATCCAAGGTCATCCTCACAAGATAAATCATATGGCAAGAGATAAGAATTAAAACACCATATTTTAATAAAGTTTGTTGGTAGTTTCAACTATTCAAACCAACCGGCAAGGTCATGGTCAGAATAATATGGAACAAATGGTTTCTCAAATAATATATGGAAATGCATATTAGAGAAAAACCACACCAAGCAAACTCACACAAACAAGAACCAAAGGATAACCAAAGAGGAAATTGGAACTTGTTCGAGCCAACATGCCACATAGGAATAAGATAATTTGCAATATCAAATCTAAGTGGCAAACCTCAAATGTTCACATTTTATGGGATTGTAATATGCACATAGCTTATTACTCCCCCATAATGTGATAATTCATTTTATCTAAGCAAGAGGCAAATAAAACCAACTAGATAAATTAATGGACATTGTAGAATTTTAATTTCTCATGAATATGACATACCACATAGTAACTAGATAATATTGAAATATCAATACTAGGTGGTGTGCCTCATGTACACACATTTTTAGGTTTGTGAAGTGCACAAAGCATATCATTCCCCCAAAATGGGATGGTCCATTAATATCTCAAAGAGCCAAATGAAATCCACACAAGATCCAATAAAGCTCAACACAAAGTTACACATACATGATACACAACTATCATACACAACCTTGAATAACAAGACAAGTAGGAAAGTAGCATATCATATACAAGCACGTGCTTGGAACAAAACTAACACATGCAAGGGAGCAAGCAACTTTCAATGTATATATGATTTAAATACAAGTTGCCGCAAGGAGGAACATAGGATGTGAGATATGCCAATATAATCCAATTGACTTGGCTTGATGAAATATAACCATGAAGATTCCTTAAATCTTCAAAAGTAGCCAAGTCTCCAATGTCCTCCAACATCACCTATTGATCAAGTTGAAGCTTGTTGGTCCCCAACCAAGTTGGGTCCTAAGAGGTTAGTCACAATAGGCTTGGCAACCCAAATGGTTCTTTTCTTGACACCACTTTGAGTTCCCACATACTTGGCAAACACATTGCCAACCCTATCCTTTCTAAGTGAATGAACATCATCAATTAAGATGGGGTTGGATAGGGTACCAATGGTGCACGAAGAAGCAAAGTGACCCTTGCCACGACAAAGGTAGCAACATCGACTCTTCTGTTTATTCTTAATAGGCTCCTCAACTTGAGGAGCATTGACTTGAGTCTTCTTAGGAGGTGGCCTTTGTTCAACTCGTGGTTGAGCACGAGATTGAACAAGAGGCCAGTTTTCTAGTTGCTTCTCACTAAGAGGCTTCTTCATTGGGCAATCCCTAACATGGTGCCCTTCTTGTTTGCACTTGAAGCAAGTAATCTTGGCCGAATTCTTGACTTGTTCTTGGCCATTCTTCTTCTCAATCTTGGACTTGTTCTTGTTGTTGGAGTTGAATCCAAGTCCACTCTTGTCATTGGGGGATTGTTGCACACTCAACGTGTTGTCAAATGCACTCTTCCCTTCATGTTCCAAACCTTTCTTCAAAGAAGCGACTTGGGCCTTGAGGTCTTTTATTTCCTCTACATGGTTAGTGGCAACAAAAGCACTAGAGAAAGTAGAAGCTTCATTGTTATAGCAACAAGGCAAAGAAAGTAATTCATCTCAAGATGTACCAACATTTTGAGTGGATGAACTACTATGACTAGCACATGGCAATATAGCATTTTTAGTTAAAGTTGTGCTATCATCCATATGAGGCTCACAAGATGTTACCATGGTAGTGATAGCCTCATGAGCTAACTTTAGACTAGCATAGGATGCTAGAAGATCATAATTCGAGCTAGATAGCTTTTCATGACTTTCTTCCAACTTCCCATACTTGCTAGTTAGCAACTCAAGTTGAGCCTTTAGCTCAACATTCTCCTTGAAAATAGATGCTTCACAAGAAATAGAGTTAGTAGCACAAGCATCATTAACATTAGGAATGGAAGAAGAATACTTGGCAAGCTCATCATTCAATCTAGCATTTTCCTTTTTAAACAATTTATATTTTGCATGAGCATGGTCACGTTCTTTAATGATTTTAGCAATAATTTCATCATGAGACTCCTCAATATTCTCAAGTTGCTCTTTAAGAGAAACCCGAGTCTCACGCTCTTCCTCAAGGGAATTTTCTAAAGATGCTTTTTCATTTGAATCCTCTCTTTCTATCCTTCCTTTTTCTACAAGGCTTGCTTCCAAAGCCTTAATAGTAAGCCCACGCTCAATTAGGGTTTCCATAATTTCAAAAAGGATAGCATGAGCATTTTTATTTTTAGGAAGGGCATTAAGAACCTTTAGACCTTTCTCATGAAAGGATTCATCATCATCATCCACATCATCTTCTTAATCATTATTATCATTATCATTTTCTTCACTACTAGAAGATTTAGCCATAAGGCAAAAGATGGTTGATGAAGAAGAGCAATTAATTTTTGAACTACTCAAGTTCACATCTTGTTTCATAGCTAATTGGGTTTCCTCTACATTATTATTCATACAAGAGTTGGAGGGAACACAAGCATTTTTATCATGGCAACAAGATAAAGCAAGCATATCATCAAGAGGATTATTCAAGCAATTTTTGGATGATATGCAAGGACTATCAACACTAGCATGTATGATATTTATAGTTCTATGTGTGTTTATGTCCAAAGATGAAGTATTGCAACAAGATAGAGATAAAAGATCATCAACAGTGAGCTCACTATCCAAATTGCAAAACCCATCACTACTCACCATTACATTAGTTTGTGTCTTACCACATCTTGGTGAAGTAGACAAAGATGAGAACTCATCACGGCCAGAGGTGGAGGGAGAACAATCATCCTTAATAGTGTTGGACACTCCATATTTATCTGGAAGCTTGGTCCAAAGCTCATGAGTGTTCCGGAGAGGCATGATTGACTCAAAAACTACAACACTCACAAATTTGCAAAACTCATTAGAGGCTAGAGCATCTAGATATAAGTTTTTCTCATCCTCTAAAGTCATACTTTCGTAATCCTTTGGAGGAGAAAAACCTATATTTAAGATACGCTCAATATTGGGATCCAAGACCCGTAAGTGACTAAGCATATGAGTTTTCCAAACATTAAAATTTGTGCCATCGAATATAAAAGTGGGATCGTGCACTAATTCTCTAAACGACATCTTTACTCTCTAGGCGGTAAAGCCCAAAAAGAGAGCCGAGGCTCTGATACCAATAGAAAGAACAATTGATGTCGCCTAGAGGGGGGTGAATAGGCGATTAAAACTTTTCTGGTTTAAGGCTTGATAAATGCGGAATAAAACTATATGTTTAAATTAACAAGCCAACAACCTAATATACTAGGTTCACCTATGTGCACCAACAACTTATGCTAGGCAATATAACAACAAGGTGATAGCAATATATATAACATCAAGCACAAAGGCTATTACAAAGTAAAGTGCATAAGTAAAAAGCTCGGGTATAGAAATAACCGAGGCACGCGGAGACGAGGATGTATTCTCGAGTTCCTCCTTGTAAAAGGAGTACGTCTCGTTGAAGGGGTGTGAGCTCGCCACAAGAGGCCTACTCAAGATGCCACAAAGGCCTCACCCTATTCTTCGATGAACCGCACCCAAGGGTTTGGTTCACCTTCCACTATCAGAATCCTTCAAGGCGGAATCCGGAGACTTTACAATGTTCTTGGGGCACACACCCACAACTCAATTGGGCGCTCCCAAAACTTGCCCGAAGCTTCACAACTCGAAGTTCTCGCGGCACCACCAGCCGTATAGGGTACACAATGCACCCAAGAGGCACAATCTCTTGGGAACACAATGCACCCAAGAGTAATAAGCTTCTCAACCTTCAACTTTCACGAATCCTCGTGGAGAGCACCCAAGTCTAATGCAAAAGGCAAGAATACACTAAGTGGTCAAATCCTTCATTCCCAAATCTAACCAAAGCAACTAATGCTACGGAGGGATTTGGGAGGAAGAACAAAGAGGAGAACCACAAAAGAACTCTAAGAACTAGATCCACTAGGTTCCCCTCACTTAGAGGAGAAATTGATTGGTGGAAACGTAGATCTAGATCTCCTCTCTTGAAACCCTAAAGATGGGCAAGAATCACTGCAGGGATTGGGAGAGGGTAAGGTTTTCCAAGATCAACAAAGGTGGGAGAGAGAGTGAAAAACGTGCTGCAGAAAACCTTTTTTTTATTTGAGGAAGAAGGGGGCCTTTTTATTGGTCCCCTAAAAAGCTAGCCGTTGGAGGCAGCTTAGACCGGAGACTCCGGTGAAAGTGCACCGGAGACTCCGGCCTGGGCCGGAGATTCCGGCCAGGCTCCGGCCTGCTTCCGGACAGGGATCCAGTGGCGCGCCACACATGGGTCATCGGGGCAGACCGGAGACTCCGGTCCAGAGGGGCCGGAGACTCCGGCCAGGCCGGAGACTCCGGACACTTCCGGTGTCCCTTCGGACCCTTATCCAGTACCGCACCACAGCAAAGCAAAGGTCCGAGAAACACAGGACCGGAGTGTCCGGGTCCTTTGGGCCGGAGACTCCAGTGGGACCGGAGACTCCGGATCATCTCCGGGCCAGATCCAAACAGTAAAACCAGAACACCCATAACTTTTGCAAATGAAGTCCGAATCGAGTGAAACCAATTTTGTTGGAAAGAGGACGACAAGAGCTACCCAACAAGAATCAGAAATATTAAAACCAAGCAATGGAGATTTTGCTAATAAATGGAAGAGTGAAACCTTCCGCACCGATGGACCGGCAAAAACTCCAATACCGAAAACGTAACAGAAGACGCATATGAAAACCGTTTTCGGTGAACTTGGCCTTGTCATGACAAGCACGACAAGCACCAAGACCACACCACGATAAGAGCGAAATAAGAAACAATAAAGATGATAACAAGAATGCAAGGATGCAAAGGTTTGAACTCTCCACGAACGATACGATCAAGATACTCGGTCGAGAGCCCCTCTTGATAGTACGGTTATCTATCATATAACCCGGTCTCTCAACAAACATCATGAGACCGGTAAAATAGAAACCTTATCAAGATCGTACCTATGCCTTGCGCATTAATCCACTTGAGGTCGATGAAGACGATTTTCATCTACTCAAGACGAACCACCTTTCTTGATTGCGCTTCGCTTGGTGAAGATTCATATGTTACTCCCCCATACACCAATATGGGAGAAGCACTCTTCGGCATATCTTCACTTGGACTTGAGTGTTGATCAACCCGCACTTAGCCTTGATCAACACATAATCTACTTCCTTAGCCTTGGCTCCAACAAATGGAGATCAAGCAAAGCTTATGAACACACCTACAAATATAACTCAATACAAACATTAGTACATAAAGATTGTCATTAATTACGAAACCACACATAGAGGTAACCATGCACTTTCATGATTCCTCTCCTATCTCTACACAACTTCGCCGTCTTCAAAAGGTCGAACTCCTCTTTAATGCGTCGGGTCAGCTCCATTGGCATGTTGGCCACACGCTCAAAAACCCTACCATTTCTTTCCAACCACAAGGACCTGGCTTACAAGGATCACCAAAGCGTGTGAGTTCATTGCGTCATCCTTCGGTCGGACCCATTCCGACTTTCCGAGGGAGCGTTGGCAGTTCACATCCGCAATTCATCTCAACCACCGCGGTCCACGCATCAAAGCGTCGCTGTCATAATTAAGCAGTTGCAGGGGACTGGGAACAAGGTGCTTTCTTTTCTTTCTCGGCGGGCTCTACGCGCTAATCTCATTCGTTCGACACTTTCATGTCTGCCAGTTCAAAGTGCAGGGTTTGTTCAGCTGCTGCTACAGCGTCTTTTCGTTTATCTGTGCTCTCTTGCTAGCGTATAAAGACCGGTGGATAATGATTTGGTGCACTTGTCTGAGCAGATGATTAATCGGGATTTATGTCTGCTTTGGTCGAGTTGCCGGGATGGATCCCCAAATGACAGCTTATGATTTCTCATTTCAGATCGACTCTACAGAAAGAGAGACAGTGCTCATCTTTTTTTTACAAGTGCAGTCACCACAGACACTGGAAACTGCATCGATTCGCTGCTGGTTAATTAGGGCGCCGCCAGGATGTGCGCATACTTGATCACCTTGGAGACGGTCTCCAGGACTTCCATGGGGGTCACGTTCCCGACCACGGTCACCGTCTTGATCCCGAGCTCTATCTTCACGGACACAACTCCTGCACAAGATCGCGATTCCATCATCCAGTTACAGAGTTTTCCTAGTTTTGTCTGTCGAGATACGGGCCAAGGTTGATGATTTCGTTTCATCGCCTACCTTCCAGCTTGGAGATCTGCTTCTGGACCTTCCGCGCGCAGCCGTGGCAGTGCATCGACACCTTCAGGACAACGGTCTGCGCCATGCCAATGCGCAGAAATGAACGGTTAGATCTCCACTTTGCGTTTGAGAAAGCTCAAAATGCATCGGAAATCAACACGCTTGCGAATTCACCTTGGGCTCCGCTGCCGGCGACGCCTTGGGTTGCTCCTCGTCGACGTCCGTGACAGGCACGATGCGGTTCTGATCCCGGTGGCTCCTCAGGAGCCCGTTCCTCTCGTGGCTGTCCTCGTCTTCCTCCAGGCCGGAGGAGCCTGCGGAGGAACGGGGCAACCAACGCAGAGCTTTCTTCAGACCCATCGTTGCAGACATGTGAATTGGATGTCCGAGCACCAGCAGTTAACCAGAGCCTCATCAGGACAAAAGCAACTCATATATATAGATTTTCTGTGAGATTTTTTTTTTTTTTTTGCTGGGAGATCAACCACCGAAGAACAAAGATTCTTAGATAGTCGCTGGTGGAGCCATCCGTGGTCCAACTATTAGCCCAGACGATCAGAGTACTAGAAACTGTGAGGAGTTATTAGATGGCGTTGGGTGACCTATTGAGCAGGCATGTTAGCTAGGAAAGGATCTGATGGTCCTGGCAGGAATATTTGTAATAGTTACCTCGCACTGACACAGAAAGATGCAGATATGAAGAAAAAAAAACTTGTATTGCAGGCTTCAAAGGAGTAAGAAAAATTCGAAGCAATTATACCCTGATTACCAATACTTCACAACTTAAATTGCACTCCCAAGAAACGCAGGTTCAATGGATAACCAAGCCGACACGGCAAGTCATGACAAAACTAAGCTCAAGGCTGTCACATATCTCACTCACATTTCCACATATACTCCAAGAGATACAAACTGCGGCAATAATGCCGCTTGTTCTTGTCAATACTGCTATAAGAGGGTAGGGTGCATCAGACTCGCATCAACAGGAGTCACTAACAAAATGTACTAAAACCCGAACATTATCAATCATCGCAGATCATTATTCAAAGCTCTCTTCAACCGCCCATGTCTTCACACGCCACCAACGAATTAGACATTTCCAGGCGCATCAAGAAGAGCAACATCTAAAATTTTGTGATGATATTGTTAGTCACATTACAGTCAAAACTGGAAAACACATCCTCAAGTGTTCATTGTTTCGTACCACAATTCAAGCAACAAATGCCACCCCACCTCCGCTGGGGACGTAACTACAGCAGAAGCAGGCATAAGACCTGCCAAGTGAACAACGCAAATCATAGTTAATGCAAAACACAAATCACAGTTACAGCACAAGCAGACTGTGCATGCACAACCCAACTAGAGCAGAGACCTAAAGCTCATTTTGATTGCTAAACCCCCCGTGTGGGCATCTAATCTTCAATCAAGAACCTAGTGCAGGATAAGTTTGGAATCATTCGCTAGATTCACAACCATACTTGAGTGGGTTCTTAAAACGCAACAAAACCAATTAGTTACCGCTCAGTTACTCGGTTTAATGAAGATATTATTTAATCGAATTTGTTTGGGCTTGAACAGAACTTATCAATTCAGTTTTCAAGGCATTTTCACCTCCAAAATATCCTTTTTATTGATACTTATACAACTAATAAGGACAGCATGTATCAAAACATAAGGTTGTATTGGTTACATCATTATTCTATATAGGCTAAAATGACAAACAAATCACACTGGAACAAGCTTTATCCATGATCAATACGAGCACAGTAGCTCCAATAGAAAGTCAGACATAACAGCTCTGACAGCTAAGCGTGCCTTTTTTGTGTGAGAAGACCCTTGTAGGGTTTAATGATAACATAATAACCTGAGAAATAAATAACACAGAATGAAAAGGGAAAATAGCATAATACTAATGTTACATTTACAAAAAAGATAATGTACATTGCTCATGCAAGATATGTCTTGGAAAGTCGAGAATTCTAAAATGCTAGAATAGAACAGTACCTAATATAACTTAGGACACAAAGCCACCCAAAGTGCTCCAGGTCATAACCGGAGATCACAAAGGGCGTAAAATACGGCCTGCATAAGCATAAGCGCATGCCACAGTGAGTTTACAGAGAAGAGTATCAAGCAGTTTATTTAACAATGAAGTGTAACTGAGTAACTGACCATAAGCAGCTTATTCATATGCAATTCGCCTTACATGGTGCTTCACTGACTGAAGTTCATCTCTGAGTATCTGCAGTATAAGAGGGCATACATAAGCAGAAAGTTCTTGTGCAAAAAAGGTCCAAAAAATTGATAGTTTCGAGTCAAAGTAGTGCTAGAGAATACTTGCCTTCTAGGCTTGTTCTGGCGCTGATCAAGCTCTTCAGTCACAATATCTGCATTACAGTTAAATGGAAGCAACTTATAAATTGTAACACATACTAATAGTTTTTTAGCAGTATGCCCTAACAGTGGAGCACACAACTTACCATTTTCCGGAGGAGATTTAGCCCCTTTGTTAACATTATTTTCCCTGAAATAATTAATAAATATTGTTAATCCCCTTAATGCTTGAAAGTAACCTTCATTGATGATGCAATAAATAAGTAATGAATGTTATACAATCGCGTAGGAACAGGGGACAACAAAGAATTATGAACACTCCCAAGTAAAAAATAACTACATGTTTACACAGCTAAGCCGAAGTGATATCAACTCGTTCTCGCAGTGGCTGATTTTAAAGGTGAAGTGTATCTTAATTAATAACATTAGTAGTACCTGGATGGAATGGATGATGACGTCTGTCCTGAAGACCTAGAGTAAAAGCTTGGATCGAGGGTAATGTAAGGTGGATATGATCCTCCAAAAGCGCCAGCTGCACCAGCCAATAGTGGCAACCTATTGCCATGCAAAAAATATAAGAGGGGGTTCTCAGACAAACTAGAAGATTCACCTCAGAGTCAAAGGAAAAATACATGACGAGTCCAATATGATCATGAATATAATACAGAAAGGAAGAACATATGAGTGCAATGGACAAATATTATGAAGCGGTTTCAGCTTTTATTATCCCATTCATGACATCTTTTAAGTACAAAGAAGGTAAAATCACTGTTAGCAACACTTCTTTATGCCATAGTTTAATGAAATAAAAATGTAATATGAGAATGATGTGGTCAGTAGAAACTAGTGAAAACAACAGGACACGTGGATGCAGTGCAGATAATTTTGGGCTTAATACAGTTTTTGTTATATGAACTCCTTGCAAACTACATCAAGTGTGATCGCACAAACATTATTTTGTCGATAGTGATGAAAATCTAACATAAGGAACTGCAAATCTAGCAAGACATAGCAAAATATACCATGCCATTTCGTTATTTCCCATTCCCAGCTGCTGTTGAGCCACATAGCCAGGGAGGGCCATACCAACACCAAGCCCACTTGGATGCTGGCCGCCAAATTGCATCACTGCATTAAGGATAAATAGAAATGCATGGTCCAGGTGATTCCTTCAGAAAAATAATAAATTGTTACAAGAGAAGTACAGTGGATGTGAAAGCAAACCTGGCAGAAGAGCTGGAGTGCCAGGAAAATTATTTTGCTCGCCCTGGGCAAGACTAACGGCTCCAGTAGAACCAATAATCTGGGCTCCACCATACATGAAGGAGCCCCGTCCAGTTTCTTTATTAGTTTTTTCCACCTCAGATGATATAGTCTTGGGTTGGTTTGAACTAGGATAGGAACCATTCTCGCCACTTTCAGTTGATCTAGCAGGTAGATGCTGCGAAGTCGGTGAAGGATTGCTCCCATGGCTCAACTGCTGAGTTGGAATTCTCGTTGCAGGTTGAGTAGGTACTTGGCCTGACTTCTGGTGCATAACTGAGGTGTTGTGATTATGCTGTTGTGCAGAAATCCTAGACGTTTGGTGAAATGATGAACTTCGCTGATTATGTGAAGGAACCCCGATGCTTGAATTTCCCCCTTGAGCCCTGACAGTAGGGGATTGGCCAGCATTAACTGACGATGCTCCAGAAGTTCTTGCTGGAGATGGTCTAGCATGACCCTCGGCATGAAACCTATCCCGTCCACCATAATCTGTGGTTCCTCTCCCTCTAGCTATTGGACCAGACTGTAGCTTCATGTCATCCATCTTCATGGAAGATGGAAAACCCTTGTTCGAACCTCCTGTTTGTATGTCCCTTCTTTGAGCTCCCGCATGGTTGGATGCGCCAGAGGGATAAAATGGTGGTGACGCAGAATTTAAGCTTGAATTGACAACATTCCTTTTAGCAGGAACTGCATCCGAATGTGCATTTGAAATTTGGCCAGACTCTCTGTCCATTGCAGAATGAGCAGCAGGTTCACGTGATCTTGTTGGTCTGAACAATCAACAAGACAATTAAATGAGAGAAACATCACTGCTGCTTACTGAACAAGCAAAGCTGCAGTATTGACCAGCATATTTGGCTATTTGCATTCAAGTGTCCAAAAATATTTATCAACTTACTGTTTACGTTGGTATCCAACAACCTCTCGGTTGTTCTTTACGATTGTGTCATAACGTCTGGGTCCTCTCCCTCGGACAACCTTTTGGGGCCGGTTTTGGTTGTCACCAAGATTTTGGTTTTCGCTATCATCGTGATAACTGCGGTACCTCCCTCCTCTTGAAGCCCCACGAGCAGTGCCTCGGGTTCTACCTCCACCACCACGACCTCTAAAATGACCTCTTGAGCCTCGCTTATCCTACAATGCAGAGATTCTATCTCAATATTGGCCAAAAAGATGTTCTTACACATCAATGGTAGTGAGTAATTACTTCATAGCGCTCTTCAAATCTGTCGTGCACGTTCATCTCCTCAAATCTGTCGTGCGACCAAACTTGATCGTCTTTAGCATCCCATAACTTCTTCCCACCAAGCATTCGCCTAGTTAACAAAGAAGATATCAGCATATGTGCCGGATAAGATAAAGCAATATAACAGCCAGTATTATCCAGTATTTCAAAATACTGGTGTGCTAACAAAATCTGCGAAAATAAGTAAATTGACTAAACATAAACTGCGAGAACACCTAGTCAAAACTATGACAAGAAGTTGATATGATGATTACAGACACACCATATAGTTTGTTAACCCTGCCAACCAAGGGATCAGCCAGCTGCCAGAAATACAACACTATGTTTCCCCAGGAAGCTGGAAGCATGCAGTGACAGAACAAGGTACACTGAACATATCCAGTTGTCATTGCACTGCGAGGCATTTGCATACCAACAATGAAGGCATAATTTTGCCAGAAAGAGTTGGGAGAAGTGTGTGCTTAACCAAGTGGATACTAATACTGGCAGCTACAAGGTTTTTAACATTGTAAGCCCCCAATAATCATTCTGATCTACTAAAATATATAATTTTATTGAAACCCATGTAATAAAGATTGTAATGCCTAGGGTAACCTTAATGATGCTCTCTCAAGGCACGAAATGAAGTCAGCATTTCTTAAGTTTGTCGAATCCCCCGTGGACCGCTACAAATATGTGTTGAGCGCATACTTAGCATCAAACATTCCATCATTGATCCTCTAAACTAACACTCATTCTACAGCTAATCGGTACTATCATCCAAGCATCTTAATAAGAAACCAAAGTAAATCATAAAAACTTTCAGGCAACTATCAGAAATAAAAACAGTAAAATTGTATACGAGCACCTAGGTGGAACAAATATCTGCATCACCGCCTAGTAGACAACATGTGTGCAGCAACATTGGCACCCAGACTTCTAGACTAAGTTTTAGTTTGCCTCAGTTTTGAAGGAATTGACTAGGCATACCCTACACGACACAAGAATAAATGCAAGCCTACAGAAACTATGTGCTACAACTATTGCAAGTTGTACAGAAACTAAAGGTCTAGTGTTCAGGAAGGCAAACCTGCGTCCGCGGCCGTTCTCGGCGAAGCGGTCATCATGCATGTAGAAGGCGCCGGAGGTGGGCACAGCGAAGGGCTCCTGCTCCTTCTTCTCTTCCCCATCAGCCTCCTCTCCCTCCTCCCCAACAGCCTTCTCGCCCTCCTCCCCCTGGCCAGCGGCTACCTCCTTGGGCGGCGCCGCGCGACCGCCGTAATCCTCCTCCAGCCCCTCCTCGCCCACCTCTTCCTCCAGCAAATCATCGTAGTACTCCTCCCCCTCGTCCTCTTCCACCTCGCCCTCGTAATCCTCCGGGGCGCCCTGGCCGTCGTCGTCGTGGTCGGGGTCGATCCGCGCCCTGGGCGGGCGGCTCCCCTCCTCGGAACCCTCGTCGTCGCTGGCCTCCCGACGACGCATCACCGGGAGAGCATCGTCGGGGTCGCTCACGTACTCCTCGTCCACCTCTGACTCCACCTCCTGCTCCTGCTCCTGCTCCTGCACCTCCGCCGCATCCTCGGGCTCGGGCGTCAGCGGCGCCATGGGGGGCTTCTCGGCGGTGAGTGGTTGCTCCGGCTGTGCGTCGGGGGGCGGCGGGTCGGCCATGGGCTGAGCGAGAGCGAGCGAAGCAACCCTAGATTTGAGTCGTAGTGTGGTGAGATTTTTTCTGTCTCCCTCTCGATGGGTTTGGTTTTGTGGGGAGAGGTCAGAGGAGAGTTCGAATCGAAGGGGAGAGAAGCAGGGGCTGCGCCTCGTGGAACGGAAACGGGATGGATTACGGCTACGGGTACGGACCGGGGACGACTAGCGCTCGCTCGTGTGACCGTTTTTTCGTTTAGGGGCTGCACTGGATATTCTGATACTAGCCATACGGAACTGGGCCGTAGGCTCACCCATCATTTCGTACCCGCGCACCGAGACCAGAACACTGTTCTGTCGGCCCAAACGAATTGGGTTAAGTATGTATAACCCCATGAACTATCAACTTTTGGACAATTCACCCCCCAACCTTTGTTTTGGTATAGTGACGAAACAGGCTTGCGTCCCGCTATATAGATATAGCAAACACCCGGATACAACCAAATGATAGGTGCTGGGGCGGAAGCAGCACAGTCACGCCCAAAAGAAAAGAAAGAGAAAATAAAAAAGAAACAAATGCCGACAACGGCGGATCAACAAAAGCGGAGGAGCCTCGCGACCGCTGCGCCCACCGGAGATCTCCCACCAAGCTCCTAGACTCCGAAACGCCGGTACCAAACAACACCTCCAAGAAGGGACGCGACGATGACGACGCTGCTGCCAAGGTTTCCCGGTTTCCCCCGGTACGTGGCGAGGAGAAAAGAAGGGTAGCCCTCGACGCCCTCCAGGAAGGTCTGACGGCACCCTCAAGCGCCACCGTGTCGGTGTCAGCCAGGCCGACAGGGATTTCTCCCGATCCCAACCTTCACCTCGGGCGCTCCGGAGCCCGTCACCAAACCGACCACCACCCTGCGCCAACACGGACTTGAAGCATCCCACGCCGTCTCACCACGGCACCGCGTTGGGGCCTGCACAACTAAGAAGAGGAGCCGGGACTAGGGCATCATCACCGTCGGCACGCGGGACGGCCCAACATCCACCGTCAACGACGGTAACCGACCGGACGCAATAGCAGGAGCATACCAGGCCCGTGGGCCCACAGGCCCGGCCGGGCCCTCAGAGGCCCGTAAAGCTCCCGCCTTCGCGCTGCAGAAGGCACGCCGTCGGTGTCGCCACCCCCTGTCCAAGCCGCTCCCCCGCATCCCCGCACAGTAGGCATCTTGCCCGCGCCGGAGCCGGCCCGCTAGGACTGAGATGGGGCCCTAATGGCCCAGATCTGGGCCGGGGGTGCGCCGCCGGCCACCCAGCACCACCAGTCCGCCCCGCCGCCAAGAGGAAGCACCACCACCGCGCTCGCCGCCGGCCACCGCCACCAGGTCACCGGACCACCGCCGACCGAGAAGCACCGTCGCCAGGAGGGGGAGCCCCGCCTCCACCCAACAAGACGCGGGGAAGGTCAGACCGCCGCCGCCGCCGCCGCGCGGGCCTCGCCCGGCGGCCTCTGCCGGCGGCGGCGACGGGGGGGGGGGGGGGGGAAGAGGAGAGGGTACGAGGAGGAGGAGCGCGAAAGGTCGCGCCGCCGCCACGGGGGGCGATGGCCGCGCGAGGAGGGAAGGGAGGAGGAAGGGGAGGGAGGGGAGCTCGGGACCGGAGCACGGCGTCGGCGGCGGCGGCCTCGCGGGCGGAACCCTAGCTAGGGAGGAGTCGCCTGTTTTGGTATAGTTAACCCCCTGACCTTAATGAACCGGATCACTTCTCTCTCTAATCCGGGTTCGGCATCCGGTTTAGCTGACGTAATGCTGGTTCAAGAGATTTGATCTGCTACGCTGGAAGTGAGATGAGAATCGTGCATTATCGCTATTCTCTGTCTCAATCTTCTCACGCGGGGACAGAGGCGTCCATGGCGACCCTTAGGGTGTGTTTGGTAGCCCGTATGGGCTTTCTCGTCTCATACATGCCCATCCTAGCTATGCTGACTAGATACAAGTGTGTTCTATTAGGGTATGTTTGGTAGCCCGTATGAGGTAAGCTGTGCTGAGGGGAGAGTTTGTTTGGTGTCCCGTATGAACCGAGCCCAGCCAGATATTTTTAAAACGTAAACAGGTCCCTGAGATATAAAATGAAAATGCAATCAGGTCCCTGGGTGAGTTGCTCTGGCTTCCCCGCCATCGCAAGCCGCCTCCGGGAGGCCGAGCTGGTCCACTCCACGACGGCGTCGGCGGGAGGACGCGCCGCTCCTATTCCGCGGCGGTGGACGGCGGAGGTGGCGGGGAAGACGTGCAGGCCGCCAGCGGGAGTGGCCGGGACAGGCCGGGAGTCGTGGGAGTCTGCGGCGGCTGGGAAGACACGCAAGGCCGACGGGGAGGCACGGTGGACGGCGGGAAGACGAGCAGGGCCGAAGGGGAGACGCAGGGGTTGACGCCGGCGAGGGAGACGCGGGGTCGACGACGAGGGAGACGCGGAGGTCAACATCAATGGAGGCAGAGGGCGGTGCAGTGGACTGCGCTGGTCGGCGGCGGGGGCGGTGCGGTGGACTGAGTCGATGGAGACGTCGAGGACGACGGTGGAGGTGGCGCGCTGGCCGGCCGACGGCGGCGGGAGCACGTCCTGCGGCCGGGTGCGTGCGGGAAGAGAAAGGGGATGCGGGGGAAATGAGAGGCCGGGACTGACCGGGGTGGGAGGCGCACATCGCGGTGGGGCCCACGCGTGGGATTTTTCGTATGAGGCGAACCGGGATGAGCTGAGAAGCTCGATTCCCACTTCCCAACTGGGCACTGCCCGGAGGCCTTTTTCGTATCAACTCGGCACTGCCGACGTGACCCGACCCAGGCTACCAAACAATAACTAAGCAGCTCAGCCAGGCTGAGGTGGGAATATCTGAGCTCACCCGGGCTACCAAACACGCCCTTAGTGGCGATCAGCTGCTATCGAGGAATCGATGGCCCTTGCAGTTTGGAGGCGAATCTCGTTGATCTCTTTGCATTTAATCTTCTGTTCAATTTCCCCAAAGTACAGGAGTTAGTTCGTTGATCATATGGCTGCCTGTAGAGTTTTGGTTTAGATTTTGAACACAAAGATGCAAGCGCTAGCTGTATGAAGGGATACAAGACATGGCAATTAGTTGCAGTGCAAATTATACAAGCGCCACGAATTATATAAGCACCTATACTACACGGATATATAAGTAACACTAGCTACGCATACATATGAATCAATCGGTTGATCGCATGTAATGCCTCGGCTGTACAAGATCGGGATCCGTACAAATATCTGGCTTTAAGTGTGATGCTTCAGTCGCTCTGTCGATGCCTGTCAACGTTGCCGGAATCTCTTGCTTCATGTGCACCAGCTTCATCCTCAGCTTATCGATCTCCCGCTGCAGCCATGACTTCGCTGGACGGCACGCTTCGATCCCGCTAGCCGTCTGCTTGTACGACAACGCCTGCTACTCTCACTCAGCGTACAACGACGACAGCGGCTACAACGAATCTCAAGTTCGCGTCCATGGACGATTTCTTCCCTCACCCATCTGACGATGCCGCACGAAGGAACCCCAAATGGGGGGAAAAGTAGACGCTCACAGGATCTAGCTTCAAGCACGACTTAACCCCTGCAGGTTCATCATCTGCGGCTAATCCAGTGTGGCGTCCCGCGTGGCTCAGCAAATAACTCGAACCGGAGGAAAATCTGCTGAACCGGCTGATAAACAAGGGTTAGGGGGACGATAATCCGGTTCACGAAGTTTAGGGGTTACTTAACAAAGGTTGGGGTAGAATTGTCCAGAAGCTGATAGTTGAGGGGGCAATACATACGTATCTCCGACGAATTCGACGAGGTTAGGCTGGTCACAGTGGAAAGTAACATAGAGTAGTAATATACTGATGTTACTAGTCCATGTTACTATCTCCACAGTGGGGAGTAACATATATGTAGTGTCATATAAGACTTTATTTATTAAACTTTAGACTCTGTTAGACGTGTACGTGTAGGACACGTCTAGTCGACCGCAATCAATTAAGGAGGTTTAGTTTTATTTCCTAAATTGTAAACCCTAGCTTGGCAACCAAGCAACCTCTTTGTACTATATAATCCCATCACGGGATTCAATCAATCTAAGTGCAACAATTGCAATTGCATTCATTGTATCAGATTAGGTTTTCGATCCTCTAAACCCTATGGCGCCGACACAGCCCACCCCCGCCGAAATCGCGGCCGAGGCCGCCGCCAAAACCGCCCTACGGGCGCTTGACGCCACGCTCCCAAGCATGCGCGTCGCCGTACCGGTCACCCTCGAGCTCTCCACCTCCAACTTCCTCCAATGGCGAGGCATGTTCTCCGACGTCGTCGAGAAGTATGCCCTCGAAGACCATCTAGATGAGAAGGAGTACCCCACCGATCCCACGCCGCAGTGGAGCAGAACGACGCCATCGTCCGATCGTGGCTCAACAGCACCGTCGCGCCCGAACTTCTCGCCGTGGTCATCGACACCATCACGCCACTTCCTGCGCACTCCTTATGGACGCGTCTCTCCAACATCTACCACGACAACGCCGAGACCCGCTCCTCCTACCTCGAGCAAGAATTCCACGGTCTCCAACAGGGGTCCATGACCGTGGCCGATTACTGCCGGAAGCAGAAGCTTCTCGCCGACGAGCTCAATGCTTTGGGCACAACCATCACCGACAAGCGTCTCGTGCAGAACACACTTCGCGGACTCGGATCTGGACTTTCCTACATGCGCACCCTAACCCTCAAACAGCACCCACTGCCGTCGTTCCTCGACATGCTCTCGTCTCTTCTGCTGGAGGAACTCACGCTGAAGCAGTGTGCAACATCGTCCCCTGCTCCGACCGCCTTCATCGCGCGAGGCATCTCCACGCCTCCAACACCACGCGGCCCCGCGGAAACCGCGCCACCTCAGCGCCGCCCCTACCCATGTCGCAACTTCCAGCAGCGAGGCAGTTGCCAATTTGGTGCGCGATGCCGCTTCCTCCACTCCGGTCCTCCCCAGCAACGCGGCAACGAGCAACAAGGCTACAACTCCAACACGTCCGCCAAGGGATCACAGGTGCCCTGGCCCTCCATGCAAAACCCTTGGGCAGGCTCTATTCAGATGTGGCCAGGTCCGCCTCCGTGCCCACCTCTTCCAGGTCCGCCACAGGCCCATCATGCCATGATGTCACCGCCGCCTCCGTGGGTCTACGGTGCTCCGTCGACCATGCCAAGTCCACCAGGGGTGCCGCCGCCAACCATGCCCTGGATGATGCCAGGAGCTCCGCCAGGTGCTCCAACAGCCGCCCCGACATATGCTACTCCACCATCATCTTTCGACCAAGGACATCTTATGTAGGAGTTCAACACCATGTCTCTCACACCACCATCGGCCAACGAGTGGATCATGGACTCAGGCGCCTCCGCTCACATGACCGGCAATCAGGGTAACCTTTCACACATCATCCCCTCTAACTCTCCTTTCCCACATGTCATCGTAGGCAATGGTCAATCCCTTCCTATCGCACAAATCGGCCACACAACCCTTTCTACTCCTAACCACTCTTTCTCCCTTAACAATGTCTTAGTTACACCTAACCTCATAAAAAATCTAATTTCCGTTCGTAAGTTATGTAGCGCCCTGACCCCAGAACTATACAGTGAAGCGTTGTGCAACCGGTCATGCTACACAATCGAAGGCTACTGGGTTTACCAATCCCAGGCCAAAACCTTTGGCAGGTGTGCTCGGAATGGATCATCGGCACACAACACCTCGATCATGCCATAAGCTCAGACATCGCTATCACGTATAGTAGAGAGATCAAGACTTGTGGAACAACTGGCACATTGCAGACTCTACGACACAAAAACTCATATAGCAACTCATATATGAGAAAGATACAAATATTACACACAAAAGGGTCACAGACCATCAATACAACATGCGGAAGCGAGGTAGTGTTGTCTAGTACAATAAGATGCAAATATGGCCTAAGAGGCCTACAAATAACATAAACCCAAGCCAGCTTGTTCCACGGTCCCAAGCTGCCACCTGGGAACCCCGGACTACTAGTCGACGTCCACGAAGAACCCACCTAGCTGCTCGGTGTCGTCCTCCTCTGTAACATAAATATAAAGGCAGCAAAGAGAGACTGAGTACGACGTACTCGCAAGTTTAGTAGGGCGATATAGGCCCAATGCTGACGGAGGCTCTAAAGTTGTATGTATCTATTTTGCAGAAAGCTAGATTTCATTTATAAAACAACATAAGTGACTCAAAGACATCGTCTACTCAGAATGTTTTGAAAAATGGGTAAGAGAGTAACTTTCATCTTCGGTTCTTGTCGAACCAACTTGTAGCCAAACCCACTCGTCTCCACCAAAGGCACTCCCTCGAATCACCCTCGAGGAAATGAACCTTTATCACACGTTGATTATGCAACCTTTAGCTGCCATATCAATTAAGTTAAGGTTCTCTATGGTCTTATTGTCTATTCCCAAGTCGTCCATAACCGCGGACACGGCTTTTCGAAAGATTAAACCCTGTAGGGGTGTACTAATTTGCCCATCGGTACCGTCCGGCTCACCTGATTGGCCCTCTTCCGGAGAAGGCCGGCGAGTGGGCGCGGTTAGACCTTTACATTGCATGAGGCTTACTCAAGGACCATCAGTGTGCGGAAGGACAGGTTCAGCGCCTCCAACGCCCTGCCCCGCGGCCACATCCTAAACACCACAGTCTTCCTCATTCCTTTTTCCACCCACACACTCACGCGCAAATGGAAATAGCAAACTAGAGGACCCTTGACAAGCCCCTCACAACTTATTCGATCACAGGGGATTCCATATGTCCCCACCTTTGGAAGCACGCTCAGTCTTGGTTCAAGAGGTAAAGAACTCGCACCTAGGGGCAAGAATGAGACAAAACACCATCCCCGATGGCAACTCATCCGAGCCTTCTTAGCATTTTAATTAAGCATCACATGTATCCACCATGCCCGAATCATTCCATCAACATCAATATCATGGAATTAAATAACGGACACTAAGCATCTAAGCATGGCTAAACATAGCTAAGCATGTATACCAACAATTATATTTTGTATCCGGCCTACACATCATACCTATGGTTCATAGGAGGGGGAAGCATGTGATGGTTCAGGGGATAAACATGCATTCATAGGATAATCTACATCTTGATCAAAAGTGACATCTGAACCTCATGCAATATTATGGTGGATAAATAAGTTTATAAAACAATGGGGAACTAGATGCCAAGAAGGTTAGGTTATCTCTTGCCTTGCTGCCGGGGCGTGTAGTACGGCTCGTCGGGATAGGTCGGGGTGACCTCAACTCCGGAATCTATCGATACCCAAAAATAATACAAAAGAACAAATAAATCACACAAATACAAGGTGCAATGATCAATCACATGATGACATGTAAAATTGATGCAAAGATACCATCATATAAATTAAATAGCAAAATTAAATGGGGAGCCAAATAATTAGTGCGATTATTTGGAAACAACCCCATATTTAACTTAATTACTACATTATGTATAAATTATTACATTATTAGAGAAGTGGCTCAAATATGCATGATCATGACATAATTAGATAGATATCGTTCTTCTGATCATTTTGGTACCTCATTTGTGATTTTCCGAGTACCGATGATTATAAAGCGAAATAATTAATTAATTGAATTTAAATCTTTTAACCAATTTATGAATAACATCAAATAAATATTTGTGATCATGAGTTGATATTACCATGATTGGATAGCATTTGAAGCACTAATCATTTTGATATTTTATTCATAATTTTTGGTTAGATATTTATCGACTTATGAATTTTCCAAATTAGGTATTATTTATACCATTTTAGAAATTATTAATTAAACCAAAGGAAAATAAATTCAAAAGAAAGTTACAATGATTCCAACTGGTAGAGTTTGTGTTGCTGATCAATTTGATATTTAATTTGCAATTTTTGAAGCATTATTCAAATAGATATCAAATATTTAAATTATGTTTTTATTTACAAAAGGGAAAACAAACCCGGGCAGGCCGGCCTTGTGCCAGCCAGGCCGGGCTGGAGGCCGGGGTGTGACCCGAAGCTTCCGGCCTTTGGCCGGCCCAGGCTGGGGTGCGAGGCCGGGCTGGTGCCCGAGGGTTCCGGCCTTTTGGCCGGCCCAGACCGAGCCCAGGCCGGGCTGCTGCCCGAGCCAACTGGCCTCACGGCCGGACAGGCCGGGGTCCAGGCCGGGCGTGCGGCGCGTGCGGTGACCGACGGTGAAGATGGCGGCGACCTTGATTCAGCGGCGAGGGGAGGGAAGGGGGAAGCGGGAAACGCGTAAAGGGAAGCTAGCTCACCCGAGAGCACGCGCGCGTGGTCGGGGCGGCGAGGGGATGGCCGGCGGCGACGGAATCGGTGAGGACGGGAGCGGCGGGTAGCGGCCGGGGCTGGGGAAGTCGTGGAAGCTGGCGTCGGGTCCGGACCTCCCGGCCCGATTCCGTCGGTGGAGAGGAAGCAGAGGACGCGGCGGACCAGTTGGCGGCGTCGGCTTGTCCCGGGGTCGACGAAGATGACGGCGATGAGGCGGAGAGCACGAGCTCGAGCTTGGGAGTGAGGGAGGAGGGGAACGGGTTGCAGGGAGAGAGCAGGGAGAGAGAGAGGAGCAGGTGAGCGTCCAGGCGTGCGTCGAGGAGGGCCACTTGACCTCCAGGGAGGCAGGTGGTGCGGCGGCTGGCAGCTCGGCATGGCGCCAGTGCCATGGCGCCATAGTGAGGGAGAGGGAGGAGAGAGATGAGACTGACAGTGGGGGCCCACTGTCAGGTTTTTGAATTTTTCCTTTTTCTATTTTTCTTTTAAGTTCAGCAGCCTTTAGTGATTTAAATGGGGCACTAAAACATTAAAAAAATCTGTAAAAATTTATGTAGGCTCTTTTTTACCCTTAGAACCTCCACAAAATTTGGTGGTCCAAAATAAAAAGTTTTGACCCACAATTGTTCATAGGTTGGAATTAAGATCATTTTTGATAATTTCCAAATTGCAATTAGTTGGAGTATTTATATATTTCCAAAAATAGTGAAATTATTCATGGAGGCTCCCAACATAGTTATGAAGCTCCCCATGATTTTATTTTGAATTTTTGGAATGTTTGACATGATTTCAAAAGTAGAATTGAGTTGAACCAAAATTTGGATTCTCAAATTCACTTATTATTTGGCAATATTTAGGTTTTGAGAAAAGGATTATAAAAAGTAATCTTGGAACTTCCTACACAATTTGGAAGTCCAAGAATGATTTGTTGCCAAGTTGGGTATTGAAAATTTGGGTTGGAGGTTTGGGAAGTTGCCTCCCCATTTTAAATGTGCTTGCATATGTTGATTGTTAGAAGTAGAAAGTTTCACAAGCATGCCATGGTGCAAACAATGATGCAAAAGTGGAAAAAATTGGTATTTTTCATTACAAAGCTGGGGCTGTTACAATTCTACCCCCTTACAGGAATCTCGTCCTGAGATTCTAGGCTTGAGTGAAGAATGTGGGGTATTCCTGACGAAGGCTAGTTTCTCGCTCCCATGTGGCTTCTTCCTCGGAATGGTTAGACCATTGGATTTTGAGGAACTTGATAGTCTTGTTGCGGGTTTTCCTCTCCGCTTCATCCAAGATGCGGATAGGATGCTCGCGATAGGTCAAATCCTCCTGGATGTCCAACGCCTCATGATCAACCCCACGGATTGGATCCTTGAAGCAACGATGGAGTTGGGAGACATGGAATACATCGTGAACATCCGGGAAGTTGGAGGGTAGCTCGAGTTGATATGAGAGATCTCCTTGCTTGGCTAGGACGGTGAAAGGGCCAACATAGCGAGGTGCCAATTTGCCCTTGATTCCGAAACGACGAACGCCTCGGAGGGGAGAGACTCGAAGATAGGCCTTGTCACCAATTTCATAGTGGACCTCTTGATGATGCTTGTCATAGTAGCTTTTCTGCCGGGATTGAGCAGCCTTGAGATTATCCCGAATGACACAGACTTTTTCTTCAGCCTCATTGCTCACATCAGGACCGAAGAGTGGCATCTCTCCGGTTTCAGACCAATTCAGAGGAGTCCGGCATTTTCTCCCATAGAGAACCTCAAAGGGAGCCATTTGGAGGCTAGCCTGATAGCTGTTGTTGTAGGAAAACTCGGCGAGAGGGAGGCATTTTTCCCAACCCTTGCCGAAGGAGATGACACAAGCTCGAAGCATGTCCTCAAGAACTTGGTTCACTCTTTCAGTTTGACCGTCGGCTTGAGGATGATAGGCGGTGCTGAAGTTGAGACAGGTTCCGAGAGCCGTTTGGAAACTTTTGCCAAAATTTGGACACAAATAAGCTTCCACGGTCGGAGATGATCCTCAGAGGAACCCCGTGCAAAGGAACAATCCTGGCCATATACAAATCCGCAAGTTGGCTTGCTCGAATATCATCACGGACCGGAAGGAAGTGGGCGACCTTTGACAAACGGTCGATGATGACCCAGATGGTATTATTTCCTTTTTGTGATTTTGGGAAGCCCGTAATGAAATCCATGCCGACTTCATCCCATTTCCACTCGGGAATGGCTATGGGGCGAAGGGTACCAGCTGGTCTTTGGTGTTCAGCCTTCACTCGGCGATAGACGTCGCATTTAGCAACATATTTGGCAATTTCCCGCTTCATGCGAGTCCACCAGAATTTGGGGCGGAGGTCTTGGTACATTTTGGTGCTACCAGGATGGATGGATATGGGAGTTTCATGTGCTTCTTGGAGGATTAACCCTCGGGTATTTCCACTCTTGGGCACCACAAGACGGTCCTCGAAATAGACAACACCGGAGTCATCAATAGAGAAACACTTGGCCTTCCCACTTGCTTCTCCTTGATCTTGAGGATGTCGGCATCATGTTGCTGGGCAGCCTTGATTTCATCCTCAAGAGTGGATTTGATCTCGAGGTTAGCTAGATATCCGGAGGGAACAATCTCCAGATTCAAACGGGCAAACTCCTCATGAAGAGCCGGTTGTGCCTTTTCAACCATCACGGTGTTGCAATAGGCCTTGCGACTCAAAGCATCGGCCACGACATTGGCCTTGCCGGGCTGATAGTTGAGGGTCACATCATAGTCTTTTATTAATTCCAACCATCTTCTCTGCCTCAAGTTCAGATCCGGCTGGGTGAAGAGATACTTCAGACTTTGATGATCAGAATAAATCTCGCAACGGTTTCCCAACAGGTAGGGCCTCCATTGCTTCAGAGCATGTACCACGGCAGCAAGCTCTAGATCATGAGTTGGATAATTTTGCTCATGTGGTTTGAGTTGACGGGAGGCATAGGCGACAACATGGCCTTCTTGCATCAAAACACAGCCCAAACCTTGAAGTGATGCATCACAATAGACGACAAAGTCTTTGTCGGTGTCAGGAAGGACAAGCACCGGAGTGGTGGTGAGCTTGACCTTGAGGGTTTGAAAACTTTCTTCAGCCTTGTCTGACCACACAAATTGTTTATTCTTCTTGAGGAGGTCAGTCAGTGCCTTGGCTATCTTGGAAAAGCCCTCGATGAATCGGCGGTAATAACCCGCCAACCCGAGGAAGCTTCGGATATCTTTGACGGACTTGGGAGTTGGCCAATCCAGGATTGCCTGAATCTTGTCTGGTATCACCGCTACTCCAGCAGCTGACACCACATGACCGAGAAAAATGAGCTCCTTTAGCCAAAACTCACACTTGGAGAACTTGGCATATAGGCGGTGACCTCGAAGTTTGGTCAGAACTAGCCGAAGATGCTCAGCATGCTCTTCTTCGGTTTTGGAGTAGACAGGGATGTCATCGATGTAAATGATGACAAACTTGTCGAGATACTCATGGAAGATGGAGTTCATCAGCCTTATGAATGTAGCCGGAGCATTTGTGAGGCCGAAGGACATGACGGTGTACTCATATAACCCATAGCGGGTAGTGAAAGCCGTCTTCGGAATATCCTCCTTTCTGATCTTAATCTGATGGTAGCCTAACCTCAGATCCATCTTGGAGAATACCGTTGCACCAGCTAGCTGATCGAACAGGTCAGTTATTCGAGGAATGGGATACTTGTTCTTGATGGTCACCGTATTCAGAGGGCGGTAATCAACAACCAGCCAAGGAACATTAGTATCCCTCTTCTTGACAAAGATGACCGGGCAGCCCCAAGGTGAGCTACTCGGCCGGATGAATTCTTTTCTAGCAGCTCATCAAGTTGCTTCTTTAGTTCAGTTAGCTCTTCTGTTGGCATGCGGTAGGGCCTTTTGGAAACTTGGGTGGTTCCCGGAACCAACTCAATCACAAACTCCACGCTGCGATCAAGTGGCATGTCGGGCAATTCCTCCGGGAAAACATCGGGGAAATCACACACCACAACAACTTCATGCATTTTTGGCGGGGTGATACCTTCCATAAAGTACAGACTGATCTCCGGAGAGAGGGGAGTGGCAGCGGATGGAGCTGTGGATGAAGGGGACCAGTAACGCACTTCCCCATAGCTTGGGTGGATCACTGTGACAGTCTTGGCAGCACAGTCCAGGTTGGCCTGATACTTGACTAACCAGTCCATGCCCAGAATAACATCCAGACCCTCTAACTTCAATGATATCAACTAGAACGGAAAAGGTATTGAGCCTATTGAAATCTGCACCTCAGAAGTAACCCACTTGGTTTGCCAACGAGACCCTGATGTTTTAACCACTAGTGGGGAGTCCATATTCTCAAACGGTATTTGATGGTTGTGTGCAAATGATATGGATATGAATGAATGCGATGCTCCAGAATCAAATAAAACTGAAGCTGGATATGCATTGATTCGAAGCGTACCCATGAGAACACTGGGGTCCTCTTCAACTCCTTCAGCCGAGACATGGTTCAGTCGTCCACGGCTGACACTCGTAGCCTTGGCTGCTGGGGTGGAGGGAGCGGGTGCCTTCTCAGGGCAATCCTTGGAGAAGTGACCCGGCTGGCCACAGTTGTAGCAAGTGAGCCCCGGTGGTGCAGCCAGTCGAGGTCGAAAGCCGCCTCCCGCCGCACCCAAGGTCGAAGTAGCTGGGCGAGGCGGAGGTGGCAAGTACCCGGTGGGCCTCGGCGCGAAAGGAGCGCGTGGCACAGCGCTGAAAGGCACGAAGACCCTGCGCTTCTTGCCCTCAGAGGAGGAGGAGCTCTGGTGGTCCACGGGAGCTGGCCTCTTGGAAGCCTCCAGCTCCTTCCTACCCTGCTCCATGGTGAGAGCCTAGTTGTAGAGCTCCTGGTAGGACGAAAACTTGAAGGGTAGTAGCTCGTATCGGAGACGAGGTGCGAGCCCCTTGCGGAAGAGGTATTGCTTGTCCTCATCATTCGTCACGTCCCGAGAGGCGTAACGGGAGAGGTGGTTGAACACCCGCCCATAGGCTTGGACGTCCATGCGTCCCTGGGTCAAGTCCAGGAACTCCCTCCTCTTGAGGTCCATGATAGGCTTGGGGATGTATGCCGCACGGAAAGCGGCGCGGAACTCCGCCCATGTGAAGACATGGCCCATGTCAAACATTGACACGTGGCTCACCCACCAGGAGCGGCGGCTCCATTCAGCAGGTAGGTGGCAAAGTTGACTTGTTTCGCCACGGGAACGTGCAGGGCCGCGAACTTGCGCTCGAGAGCCCGGAGCCAATCATCCGTATCAAGCGGCTCCTTAGCTTCAGAGAAGGTGGGAGGTTGGGACCGCAAAAACTCGGTGAGAGTGTTGCAGTCGTTGTTCCTCCTGGCCCCTTGCTGCACCAGCTGCTCGAGCAGATGCTCGTTGCGCAGGCGGTTTTGCTCAATGGCCATCAGGACCTCCGCCATGGAGGGTGGCGGCGGTGCATCAGGATTGATTTGTTCCCCACAACAGGTAGGAGCCATTCTGAAGATTTGAAACAATGACATAGTTAGTAACCAATTCCAACAGTTAGGATAGATAAAAGAGTTCTTCCAGATATAGCGATTTGAGGCACTAACACCAAAACAGATTTAGACAACCACGGTGACATCACGTCATCGCGGCGATATCAAACGGATATAATGGACTCGAGACATAACTAGACGGTAAGAACCCAACCCCCGAGAACCTAAACTTTGACACCAAGCATAAAACAAATAGAGATAAGAGATCAGAGTAGAGCGAGTTGGATGAGGAGTAAAAAGAATCCTAAGAAGGTTTTCACAACTCATTTTTAGGTTATAAATAATTTTCAACTAGACTCGACATCGACCAATAGAAAGGGTTTCCTACAGGCAGTCCTGCTCTGATACCAACTTGTAGCGCCCTGACCCCAGAACTATACAGTGAAGCGTTGTGCAACCGGTCATGCTACACAATCGAAGGTTACTGGGTTTACCAATCCCAGGCCAAAACCTTTGGCAGGTGTGCTCGGAATGGATCATCGGCACACAACACCTCGATCATGCCATAAGCTCAGACATCGCTATCACGTATAGTAGAGAGATCAAGACTTGTGGAACAACTGGCACATTGCAGACTCTATGACATAAAAACTCATATAGCAACTCATATATGAGAAAGATACAAATATTACACACAAAAGGGTCACAGACCATCAATACAACATGCGGAAGCGAGGTAGTGTTGTCTAGTACAACAAGATGCAAATATGGCCTAAGAGGCCTACAAATAACATAAACCCAAGCGAGCTTGTTCCACGGTCCCAAGCTGCCACCTGGGAACCCGGACTACTAGTCGACGTCCACGAAGAACCCACCTAGCTGCTCGGTGTCGTCCTCCTCTGTAACATAAATATAAAGGCAGCAAAGAGAGACTGAGTACGACGTACTCGCAAGTTTAGTAGGGCGATATAGGCCCAATGCTGACGGAGGCTCTAAAGCTGTATGTATCTATTTTGCAGAAAGCTAGATTTCATTTATAAAACAACATAAGTGACTCAAAGACATCGTCTACTCAGAATGTTTTGAAAAAGGGGTAAGAGAGTAACTTTCATCTTCGGTTCTTGTCGAACCAACTTGTAGCCAAACCCACTCGTCTCCACCAAAGGCACTCCCTCGAATCACCCTCGAGGAAATGAACCTTTATCACACGTTGATTATGCAACCTTTAGCTGCCATATCAATTAAGTTAAGGTTCTCTATGGTCTTATCGTCTATTCCCAAGTCGTCCATAACCGCGGACACGGCTTTTCGAAAAGATTAAACCCTGCAGGGGTGTACTAATTGACCCATCGGTACCGTCCCGGCTCACCTGATTGGCCCTCTTCCGGGGAAGGCCGGCGAGTGGGCGAGGTTAGACCTTTACATTGCATGAGGCTTACTCAAGGACCATCAGTGTGCGGAAGGACAGGTTCAGCGCCTCCAACGCCCTGCCCCGCAGCCACATCCTAAACACCACTGTCTTCCTCGTTCCTTTTTCCACCCACACACTCACGCGCAAATGGAAATAGCAAACTAGAGGACCCTTGACAAGCCCCTCACAACTTATTCGGTCACAGGGGATTCCATATGTCCCCACCTTTGGAAGCACGCTCAGTCTTGGTTCAAGAGGTAAAGAACTCGCACCTAGGGGCAAGAATGAGACAAAACACCATCCCCGATGGCAACTCATCCAAGCCTTCTTAGCATTTTAATTAAGCATCACATGTATCCACCATGCCTGAATCATTCCATCAACATCAATATCATGGAATTAAATAACGGACAGCTAAGCATTCTACTAAGCATGGCTAAACATAGCTAAGCATGTATACCAACAATTATATTTTGTATCCGGCCTACACATCATACCTATGGTTCATAGGAGGGGGAAGCATGTGATGGTTCAGGGGATAAACATGCATTCATAGGATAATCTACATCTTGATCAAAAGTGACATTTGAACCGCATGCAATATTATGGTGGATAAAATAAGTTTATAAAACAATGGGGAACTAGATGCCAAGAAGGTTAGGTTATCTCTTGCCTTGCTGCCGGGGCGTGTAGTACTGCTCGTCGGGATAGGTCGGGGTGAGCTCAACTTCGGAATCTATCGATACCTAAAAATAATACAAAAGAACAAATAAATCATACGAACACAAGGTGCAATGCTCAGTCACATGATGACATGTCAAATTGATGCAAAGATACCATCATATAAATTAAATAGCAAAATTAAATGGGGAGCCAAATAATTAGTGCGATTATTTGGAAACAACCCCATATTTAACTTAATGACTACATTATGTATAAATTATTACATTATTAGAGAAGTGGCTCAAATATGCATGATCATGACATAATTAGATAGATATCGTTCTTCCGATCATTTTGGTACCTCATTTGTGATTTTCCGAGTACCGATGATTATAAAGCGAAATAATTAATTAATTGAATTTAAATCTTTTAACCAATTTATGAATACCATCAAATAAATATTTGTGATCATGAGTTGATATTACCATGATTGGATAGCATTTGAAGCACTGATCATTTTGATATTATTCATAATTTTTGGTTAAATATTTATCAAATTATGAATTTTCCAAATTAGGTATTTATTTTTCTACCATTTTAGAAATTCTTAATTAAACCAAAGGAAAATAAATTCAAAAGAAAGTTACAATGATTCCAACTGGTAGAGTTTGTGTTGCTGATCAATTTGATATTTAATTTGCAATTTTTGAAGCATTATTCAAATAGATATCAAATATTTAAATTCTGTTTTTATTTACAAAAGGGAAAACAAACCCTGGCAGGCCGGCCTTGTGCCGGCCAGGCCGGGCTGGAGGCCGGGGTGTGACCCGAAGCCACCGGCCTTTGGCCGGCCTAGGCTGGGGTGCGAGGCCGGGCTGGTGCCCGAGGGTTCCGGCCTTTTGGCCGGCCCAGACCGAGCCCAGGCCGGGGTCCAGGACGGGCGTGCGGCGCGTGCGGTGACCGACGGTGACGACGACGACGACCTTGATTCGGCGGCGAGGGGAGGGAAGGGGGAAGCGGGAAACGCGTAAAGGGAAGCTAGCTCATCCGGGAGCACGCGCGCGTGGTCGGTGCGGCGAGGGGATGGCCGCCGGCGACGGAATTGGCGAGGACGGGAGCGGCGGGTGGCGGCCGGGGCTGGGGAAGTCGTGGAAGCGGGCGTCGGGTCCGGACCTCCCGGCCCGATTCCGCCGGTGGAGAGGAAGCAGAGGACGCGGCGGACCAGTTGGCGGCGTCGGCTTGTCCCAGGGTCGACGAAGATGACGGCGATGAGGCGGAGAGCACGAGCTCGAGCTCGGGAGCGAGGGAGGAGGGGAACGGGGAGCAGGGAGAGAGCAGGGGAGAGAGAGGGAGCAGGTGAGCGTCCAGGCGTGCGTCGAGGAGGGCCACTTGACCTCCAGGGAGGCAGGTGGCGCGGCGACCGGCAGCTCGGCATGGCGCCAGTGCCATGGCGCCACAGTGAGGGAGAGGGAGGAGAGAGGTGAGACTGACAGTGGGGGCCCACTGTCAGGTTTTTGAATTTTTCCTTTTTCTGTTTTTCTTTTAAGTTCAGCAGCCTTTAGTGATTTAAATGGGGCACTAAAACATTAAAAAAAATTCTGTAAAAATTTATGTCGGCTCTTTTTAACCCTTAGAACCTCCACAAAATTTGGTGGTCCAAAACAAAAAGTTTTGACCGACAATTGTTCATAGGTTGGAATTAAGATCATTTTTGATAATTTCCGAATTGCAATTAGTTGGAGTATTTATATATTTCCAAAAATAGTGAAATTATTCATGGAGTCTCCCAATATAGTTATGAAGCTCCCCATGATTTTATTTTGAATTTTTTGGAATGTTTGACATGGTTTCAAAAGTAGAATTGAGTTGAACCAAAATTTGGATTCTCAAATTCACTTATTATTTGGCAATATTTAGGTTTTGAGAAAAGGATTATAAAAAGTAATCTTGGAACTTCCTACACAATTTGGAAGTCCAAGAATGATTTGTTGCCAAGTTGGGTATTGAAAATTTGGGTTGGAGGTTTGGGAAGTTGCCTCCCCATTTTAAATGTGCTTGCATATGTTGATTGTTAGAAGTAGCAAGTTTCACAAGCATGCCATGGTGCAAACAATGATGCAAAAGTGGAATTTTTTTTGGTATTTTTCATTACAAAACTGGGGCTGTTACAAGTTAACCACTGATAATCTTGTTTCTGTCGAATTTGATCCTTTTGGTCTTTCTGTGAAGGACTTCCGCACCAAGACCGAGATCGTCAGGTGCAATAGCTCCGGTGACATGTACCCCTTCTGGTGGCCGTCTTCCCCTGTGCATGCTCTGTCCACCACCATGTCGTCTTCAACCTTGTGGCTCGTCGCTTAGGACATCTCAGTAGTCAAGCTTTGTGATGCGTGTCAAACGTATCTATAATTTTTGATTGATCCATGCTTGTTTTATGTCATTGTCACATGTTGTTGCCATCTTATTATATCATTTTGAGGCATTTTATTGGACTAACCTATTGACAAGATGCCTAGTGCCAGTTCCTTGTTTTTGTCATGTTTTTGTTGCAGAAAGTTACTTCTGAAAATATTCTTGGAATTGGACGAAAATTTACGGGGATTTTTTTATTGGACAAATGAAGACCGGATCCAAAAGGGCGACCCAGGGGGAAGCCCACAGGCCAGGGGCAACCTGTGGCCGCGGCCTAGGGTCCACCCGCGGGTGGGACCCGCCCCTGCCCTGTGGGGCACCTCTCGGCCGCCTCCGACGCCTATAAAATCATCCCCGACGAAAAAACCCTAACCCCCGAAGGATTTTCCCAAATACGATACAGAGCTCCGCCGCCATCGCCGACAAGTTTCGGGAGTTCAGAAGGTCCTGTTCCGGCACCCTGCCGGGAAGGGGATCGACCGCCGGAGCCATCTCCATCAACACCGCTGCTTCCCGCGATGAGGAGGGAGTAGTCCCTCACCGGGGCTGAGGCTTAATCAAGTAGCTATGTGGTTATCTCTCTCTCCCATGATGTGATCTTCGTTGTGATCATGAGCTTTGTTAGTATAGTTGAATACATGATGTTTCCCTATGTGTAATGGATATGATTTTGCTCAAGTGGTGTCAATTAGTATAACTTCAGGAGTCACCGTTGTGATCACGGTATCTCGGTGACAGTGTGGGTGCCGTGTGTGACTCTAATGATAAGAGCTTAGAGGGATCTTCATCATGAGGTTGTTCTCTATTATTGTTGGATTGAATAGATCATGAGGTTTCTTGATGCTTGTGTTATTGAAGAAAGAAACTATTCAAGAAATAGGTTGTGGTGTTTGTTAGTACTATCTTTGGATGCGGATAGTGACAGCATGAAGTGTCCATAGATGTGGAATACGAACTTTAAGGTGTGCTTTTCGTAGCCCTACGCAATTCTCATCCTATTTGATCCACGAAAGAATGATCTCCGAGTAACGTCTACCATGCATGTGTTTTTGTGGGAACTATCATGTGTTTAATTATGTTAATGATGTTGAGAGTAGTCACTAGTGAAAGTATGAAGCCTAGGCCTTGTTTCCAAGCATTGATACACCGTTTTTAGTCACTTTTGTCACTTGTTTGCTTGCTGCCATTTTTATTACAGAATTACAAAATCACCTTTTACCATCCATATCACTTGCATTTTACTATCTCTTCGCCGAACTAGTGCACCTATACAATTAGCCATTGTATTAGGTGTGTTGGGGATACAAGAGACTTCTTGTATCTTAATTGCAGTATTACTTGAGAGAGGATACGTTCAACCTCTTCCTCCCGTGGATTCGATAAACCTTGGGTTACTCACTTAAGGGAAATTTGCCGCTGTCCTAGAAACCTCTGCGCTTGGAGGCCCAACCAGTCTACAAGAATAGAAGCGTGTAGTAGACATCACTTTGTCGCACCAAGCAAGTGTTTTTTCTTTTCCTTGTAATAAAAATGCCACCGATGATCATTTATGTCATGCTTGTCAATTAGGAAAACATGTTCGCCTACCCTTTGATACATCATCTACTAATACAAGTCGTCCTTTTCAACTGATCCATTGTGATATATGGACGTCTCCTCTTCCTAGTGTGTCTGGTTACAAATATTATCTCATTGTGTTAGATGATTTCACTCATTACCTTTGGACCTTTCCCTTGCATGCAAATTCCGACACTTTTTGTACACTCAAGTAACAAAAGCCTCCAGACTCATTTTGTGTTGTTAAGTGTGATGTTACATTAACTAGCTAAGTTACTCCAAACACTTCTCTCCTCATTAACTACATGCCACATAAGCAAAATTGTTTTGAGATGTGTGATGTTACTAACTAAGTTACTCCCGCTATGACCAGCCTTAGAGTTTATGAAATCATTAGAATTTCTTCAAAAAATGAAATCATTAGAAAATTATGAAATCATTAGAAAAAGGCTCAACTTTTCAAAGGTGCTCTGCATGCTCTCGTACAGTCATACTCCTTCCCCGCGTATTCTCATTTTACACCAAGTGTCACATCTTTCTTCGCACAGTCTCCCATCGGGTAGCTGCATGCTCGTTAAATGTCGTAAGAAAAAATAGTAGCATGAGTAGAAGATAAAAGGACACGAGAGAGATTTTTATTTTTCAAAAAATCAAATATTTAATTGAGATCTTAAAAACTTTTTGTCAAATTATGAACTATTTTCACTTTTGAGCACCTCGCGTCAAGATATTCTAAACTAGATTATATGTTGATAGGTTTTGGCAAACTTACTTGTACTTCAGGTTTCAGTGTAGTTGTATGTCAAGTTTCAGTGTACCTTCTGTTGTACGGTCTGTAAACATTGGAGGTAATGCCTATATGAAATAGTGTCATGAATAATCAGAATTTTATTGAGTAAAAATAAGTATAATTCTAATCGTTGCCTAACTGTAATTTGTTCACCAAACATGTTATATTGATTGGAGAGATGTCTCTACTAAAACTATGGTGCCTAGTTCATATTTTTTAATATTGTTTACAACCACGTTATTTACTTTCATCATTACTTCCTCGTTGTCTCAATACCATTTTAGTTGTTATTCATCACTACCATCCAAACTATACTCTATATGTTTAATTCTTTGTAACTAGCAGACGGGAAGTTTGACAATCTTCGTGGACGTTGGGGACAAGATTGTTTGTGTTTGTGTGCAAGTAACGTTATTAGTTGGTGATTCTCTTTCAATAACCTTGGTTCTCAATGAGAAAATTCTTGTTGCTGGGCTACACCATCCTTTTCACATGGGGGTACTCAACAATTTCTACTAAAAGCACTAACTCCAGCAATTTGACGCCTCAAATCGTGTCGTAGTAGTTTGGGGTCATGTAGCTCTGTCACACTATGTCTATAACTAGGTCCCCGTCGAAAAGCATAGGCCCTAGCCAAAAGTAGCTGTCGGTTCCATCGTAAGACATTTTTATGTCCCGTTTACAGTTCTGTCGGAAGATGTTTTTTCTGTCCCGCTTACACATGGTTTCCTTCGGAAGAACATGTCAATACGATGTCTTCAGTCACATCGGGATTGTCGGAGCCTCGGTCTCTTTCGCTTCAAGTCACGTATAGGTGATTGTGGTGGCGAATCATTAATGATATCAACATCTCCTCCAAGAGATTCCTAGATGTTCTGATTCCATAAAAGGTGATGATCGCGTGACGCATGTGATTCCGTATGGGGGGACTCTTTCCCGGCTGCTCGAGGTGCATCCGTGGTGGTTCGTGCGTTAAGCCCTCATTAATTTTTCACATTTAGATACACAACACCGATCTCTTAGCTCCTCCTTATCTTGGGAATACCATACACGAACGCAATACCAGGCCACAACATAAGTAGGTTGTCACAGGAGATCCACCCAGGGTCTAAAGCTTCGCATTTAGTGCTATACATGTACTTTTATGCACCAAAAACCACGGGTTCCATGGGGTAAATCCTTTAAATGGTCACCCGTCAGATTTTGGCCTCTGACCTACAAATGTATTGTTGGATCAAAACGCCGTCACTCGTCTTTCAGCGGGCTTGCAACAATGGTTTAATAACTTGTAAATTTGCTAATTTTTTCTCCACTCCATTTGCACATTCTATCTTTTATGAATAAAAAATGGTGTGGTAGGGCCTTTCCCACATTTTCAATAAAAAAGAAGTATGTATACGAATTTAAAATATGTAAAGGATAGCAAAAGGTACTTCATGAATTAAAAAAATTGTTCACGGGTCCCAAAAAATATTTTAACGGTTCAAAAATGCTAATGAGCACAAAAATATTTTTTTTTCCAGTATGAAGCTGAGATTATAAAATCAATACAAAGTTACTTTGTTTTAAGATTTAATAAAAATATTAAATAAACATTACCTTGTATTGGGCCACATTTGATGCGTTCCATGAAACACTCCCTGTAGGGGGAAGCTCACGGGAGCTCCTATATATCGCTCTGAGGCGACCGAATTTTGCAGCGTCGCCTGCTAGCGCTCCGAAATGGGCCGCTTTTGAGCGGCCCAATAGAAAAAGGTCCAGTTTTTTATTTCTGTTTGTTGTTTCTTTTTTTACTTTTAAATAGAATATAAATCCGAATATTTTTCAAATTGGAAATATTTTTAAAATCTGAACGTTCTTAAAATGTGAACAATTTTCAAATTTGAACATTTTAAAATTTGAACAAAAATTGAATTTTGAACATTTTTCAAAACTAAAAATAACTTTCAAGTGAACAATTTTCAAATTCGAACATTTCTTAAAATTGAATAAATTTTAATTTTGAATATTTTTCAGAGCTAAACAATTTTCAACATAAAATGCCGGTGAACAGAAACTATTTGGAAGGATTTTAAAAGTGAACAGAAAATGTCGGTGAACAGAAACTATTTTTGAAAACGATTTTAAAAGTGAGCAGAAAATGTCGAAGAACGGAAACTATTTTGGAAAACGATTTTAAAAGTGAACAGAAAATGTCGGTGAACAGAAACTATTTTTGAACGATTTTTAAAGTGAACCGAAAAATATCGGTGAACGGAAAATATTTTTGAACGATTTTTGAAGTGAACAGAAAATGTCGGTGAACGGAAACTATTTTTGAAGTGAACAGAAAATGTTGGTGAACGGAAACTATTTTTGAACGATTTTAAAAGTGACCATAAAATTATCAATGAACGGAAACTATTTTCAAAAAGGAATAAAAAATTAATTTGAAAAATAAACAATTTTTGAATATGAACAAATTTGAAATTTGAACATTTTTTGAAATATTTTTCAAAAATCATAAAAAAGTGAAAAAATGAGTAAATACAAATATTGAAAAGAAAATAAAATAAAGAAAACGAAAAATAGAAAGAAAAACGAAAACAAAATAAAACTACGAAAACGAAAACAGAAACAGTAAAGAAATGAAAAAAAGAAAGAAAAAGAAAAACGAAAATAGAAAAAGGAAACAGAAAAAATAAAGAGAAAAAAATCGGCCAGATGGGCCGGCCCATACGTGGGTTCCTTCAGGCGACGCTGGCGTTTCGGATCGCTAATGAGCGATATATAGGATTTGGCCTGCTCACTCCCGTGTGATCTGCTGTGTTCGTTAGTTATGGGCCCCGTATTGGCCCTCCTGCGACAGGTAAGTTGGCCCTCCCGTATTGATTAGGATCTGGGCCATGTTGTAGCAGCGAATTTCCTTCCGGACGTGATTCTGCGTCCACATCCGTATTGATTAGGATCTGGGCCATGTTGTAGCAGCGAATTTCCTTCCGGACGTGATTCTGCGTCCACATAACAACATCAGCACAAAACAACGGAGAGTTGTTGCATGTTGCTTCCTCCACGAACGGCGGCGGTCACACTGAAACCATGAGCCGATGAGCTGCCGCCGCTCCACGCACGGAACCACCCACATTCTAGATAAACCAAAGACCCAACCTGCCCGCTCAAAGCAAAACTGTCTTCGAATCCATCCCTGCCGTGATCCCATATGGCGACCGGCACAGGCGGTGACATGCGGCGTGTCGTGGCGGTCTTGCTCCTCGTTGGATCGGCGGTGATCGCCGTGGCGGGCGGCGTGGGCAGGCCCTGCTTCGCCGCGTGCTTCGACCAGTGCGTCCCGCGCGAGGAGTTCTGGTTCTGCCAGTTCTCGTGCTACCACAGGTGCTCCGGCGGCGGCCGTGCGGTGGCGGCCGTGACCACTCGCGGCGGAGGAGATTGCGAGCAATCGTGCGTGCTGTCCATGTGCGGCCAGCTCCACCCGGAAAGCAAGATGATGGCGGTCTGCCGGGACACGTGCCGAAAGAGCTATGCGGCGGACAGATGGAGGCGGCCGAGCAGTACCAGTGCAAGTTCGGCCATGTGAGCCCCAATCGCTGATGATAAGCTAGGCTAAATTAGCTCAAGCACCGAGAGTTTGTAACCGTTTTTCCTAGAATACAGAGATAGACTCCGTAAAAGATTAAAGATGGGATCACCAACTAAGTAGAAAGTTAGAGATACTTGATAGAGATTGGAGAGTGGACGATCTGCCCGGGGGCACCTACCCCGTTTTTCTAAAAATGCATTTTAAATACGATTTAAAATGTGTAAAAATTCCAAAATAAAATTTTATGTGTACATCTCTGAATATTCGCGCAGCATAATTTTTTGTGAAGAAATAACTTTTTATGCCTCCACAAAAAGGACAATTTTTTGGTACTGAGAACGAAACTTTTCACAAGACATTTTTTTTTCATTTTTACACATACCAAAATAATCGTTATTTTTTGACGAAATTTTCTCACGCATATAGAACATGAATATGCACGTCCGCAATTTTTTTTGAATTTTTCTATCATTTGGAAATATGTTTTTTGAAAACGGGGTAGATGCCCCCATGTTCATCTATGCATTTTCCATAGAGATTGTCAGATTTGTACCAATGGGTATATCCAATTAGTAAAGCTGTATTTGTTTGGAGGGTTGAGGGAGAAGGGGGTTGTGGGGTGTCTCCACAAGTCAGTCAATCAACGAACTCGTGAACTTGCTGACGAAGGACTCTTCCCTCAATTAGTTTGATGTAACCTCATTCGATCGATAATTTTACCTTTGTTCTGGCTTGGTGGAAGCTAACCTCTAACGGCACTCCAACTATGACATTGGCCATTTGGAGTGCACATAACTAGATCCATGTGTCCCAAGGCACATGCCCTGAACAAATCATACTGAAGTCTTACAAAGGAAGGAGATTTGGGCAGCAAGCGTGCATGTTTTGCTGATCTACACGGCCTCGTTGTGGTACTAGAAAGGTTTTTTTTTGTGTTAGCCATGCATGTCCTTTTTGTTAGAGATAGCATATGCAATGTTGAGAGATGGAAGGTTCATTGATCAGTATTACGACCAATAATGCACCATACCGAAAGGAGTGCTTGATAGAACATTCCATTTTATACTTACTACTTACTAGCAAATGTGTCTATGAGTTGCAACGGGGAAAACAAATCTGTGCACACGACCATATAATCTGTAACACTACCGATGACTAATCGCCATGCAGTTAATTATATGCATAGTAAAATAAGAAGTCATATTGGAAAGTTATAGACATGCATATTAGAAGAACTATACATGTGATTAACAAAATATCACGCCCTAGCCCACCCCGCCACTAATGGAGAAGTGGAAGATGAACCTAGTGGTACGACAGCCCCCCCCCCCCCCCCCCCCCCCCCCCCCCGCAAAGGGCCTCTCGCTCGACTTATACGCAATGTCGTTTCCACATCTCGAGCAAATCATGGTGTCCTAGGTGACCGAGAACTTAAGAAGTGACATTGGCATGCCCTCGCGTGCAACAATATATCAGGGACGGATCCAGTGGGGGTGCCATGGCACCCATGGCACCCCTCCAAAATACAAATTGTTTACGTTTCTACTAATTTTCGGACTAATTTTGTGTGCATACATGGTAAAATAAATGCAAAATTGATGAATCTTTGTGATAAAAAAATCTGAACTAGTGAAAAGACCGCATATATTTTTTGTTTAATGTTAAGTCTATATTCTTGGCACCCCCACCGATTCGATCCTAGATCCGCCACTGCAATATGTTGATAATGGACAATGATTATGATTTAAAATTGACCATAAATATTCAAATATGGACCCTGAAAACAATCAGGGAAAAGAAAAGTATTAGAGACGGAATTATTTTCTCAATTGTTCAGTTGGGATGATTGCATCGTATAATTGCTAACCGAAGTAAAAAAGAAAGATCACATAACAAACACAATCCTTCGCTTGTCACCACATATAACATGATGAATGAACCTTGCCACAAATCATCTACCATCGCAATATTTGGCATCTGATCTTGACATATTATTATGTGCAAGTCTGAAACATAAATTCACGCAATTATATTCAGGACATGGTATCCCAAGTTATAGACATGCATATTAGAAGAACTATACATGTGATTAACAAAATATCACGCCCTAGCCCACTCTCGCTCGACTTCTAAGCAATGTCGCTTCCACATCTCGAGCAAATCATGGCGCCCTAGGTGACCGAGATCTTAAGAAGTTACATTGGCATGCCCCCGCGTGCGACATTATATTGATAATGGACAATGATTATGATTTAAAATTGACCATAAATATTCAAATATGGACCATGAAAACAACCAGGGAAAAGAAAAGTATTAGAGACCGAATTATTTTCTCAGCTGTTCAGTAGGAATGATTGCATCGTATATTTGCTAACCGAAGTAAAAAAAAGATCACATACAAACATAATCCTTCGCTTGTTACCACATATACCATGATGAATGATCCTTGCCACAAATCATCTACCATCGCAATATTTGACATCTAATCGTCTGAAACATAAATTCACGCAATTATATTCAGGACATGGTATCCCAAATGATTGCTGCTCGTTTTAATCAATCAGGGTATCAGCATCACTCGACATTTCGGAATATTAGGAGCAAATCCAAATAGTGGATTTTATCCCAAATGTGTGTGCTAGATAGAGCTTCAACTTCATGTATAGGTACTACGTACGTACTTCACACCAATAGAGATTCTGACTCACGTCTATAGCAAGAATGCAAGATACCAGATTAATCGAGCAGTTCAAGCCGCAGGACATTACTCAAGAGTGACGATCGAACAGATTAACCAAATGCATTCATGCGCGACGCATGGGAAGCTGGCGCGCGAGCAAATTAAGCATGGCGGTACGTAGTTGCCGGACGCGTGCTGCATCTCCAGGTCACGCGCCAACTGATTCAGTTCGCACTGTCTCGTGCACTCGATCGGCGTGCATGACGACGACACTGCCCGCGAACCGCAGCTAGGTAGAGAGAACATGGGTACGCGCCTTATATAAACCACCATTCTTCTGCAAAGCCAGCCACACTCCATCGATCGATCTCCATCTACACACACCTCACCGGGGAATCATGGTATCCATGGCGGCGGCGGCGGCCAAGATCGCCGTCCTCCTGGCCGTGGCGGCGCTCTTCGCCGCGGCGGGGGCGGACGACCCGCAGGCCGCGAAGGAGGGCGCGTGCTGGCAGTGCTACTCAACCTGCATGCACAAGTGCGACGGCTGCCCCAACGCCCCTGCCCGCACCGCGAACCGCACCCAACCTGCCGCCCACATAGCCGTCGACGATGGTGCAGCGGCCGCCTCCGTCGACCCCGTCAACTACACCGATCCTACCACAGCCACCCTCCACTCCGGCGATGGTGCCGTCGCCCACGTCGCCGACAGCTACGACGACAACGGTGATGATGAGGACGAGGATGAGGACAGCAATGACAATGACAAGAAGGATAAGAAGGACAAGAAGAAGAAAAAGAAGAAGAAGGACGATGATGAAGATGAAGATGAGGACGAGGATGAGGACGATGACGACGACGACAAGCGCAGCAGCGGGAGCAACGACGGCAAGGACTACTTCACGTGCAAGAAGAAGTGCGTCGTGGACTGCTACAAGGACCTGCCGCCGGTGTGCTACAAGATGTGCATCTCAGAGACCTGCCTCAACCTGCCACCATGTAAGTACCACTATTACAAATACTGTCCACTGAAGCAACGTGCATGCGCCGTCTTTGGTCCTAGTATGTGGACATAACCTGCAGCACCACTCTGCCTTTGATTTACAGATAAACAGGGGGATTGCTTCAAAGCATGCGGGATGAAATGCTTCCACAAACAACCCGGGCCCAAGCCGGGTCCGAAGCCGAACCCGCCACCCAGCCCAAAGCCCAAGCCGCCACCCAGCCCGAAGCCGAAGCCGCCACCAAGCCCGAAGCCGAAGCCGCCACCAAGCCCGAAGCCCACGCCCCCCTACGTGCCAACCCCGCCGAGGTCGAAGCCACCCAGCCCACCGAAGGCGTGCCCGTGCCCACCGAAGGCAGCCCCACCGAAGCGCAAGCCGCCGTGCCCACCAGCGGCAACCGACACCAGCAACATCAACAACTGATGGATATATGCGCGCGACGACGTCTTCTAAGTAGAGGTCGCGATCGAGATATATAGCACAAAAGTATATGTAGAGCGAGCATTGTTGCTACACAAGAATATAGATGAACAAGTAATCCACAACACAGCTCTAAGCAGCTGGGTATAGATCATATATATGGATGCATGAGATTATTGTACCGTGTAATGCACTGTGTAATGAGATAATATGGGAATATAGTACTAATCTCCTATACGTTCAACTGTTTTTTAGGCGCTGCACTGGATAATCAAAATATCTTTCCAATAGGTGAAAGAGAAACTCCCAAGATCCAACGAAGAATGTTCGATCCGTTTTCTCTTCAGATGGTAGCTAGCCCTCACGCGGCATGAATGATTTTCAGAACGTATATCCCCTCCCCTCTGTCATCCATGGTTTGGACCATATTCGAGAGTGTCAGGAGTCAGGAGACGAACCCATTCACACAAGCAGGTTTCCAACCTTCCTGGCAAGCCAAAGCCTCCATTTTATTTTTATTTTTTTTGAACGGGGAATGGCCCCGAAGGGCCTGGAAACTGCATTAAAACAGCGGTGCGTATAAGCTTACAAAAAGGACCCTAAAAGAAAAAGTAATTACAGCTAGGTCCTTTGATAGAGCAAACGAGTCCCTAAAGAAAAGAAACAAAATGCAATCAAGTCCCGGGTCACCACCACTGCATCTGGTTGATCTCCAGGTCCAGGCGCCGACGACGCCGCCGGGGACGTGGCAACTTGGGGCGTTGCCATCGTTGAGCCCTGCACCGAAGTCATGGAAGATCCTCGCAAGGAGGAAGAACAAGCTCGGGAACGTGAGCAGAAGCCTGAGCGCGGAGTGGCCTCTCTGGCCAAGGGTAACCCCGGTGCAAAGCAACCGGCGTTGGGAAACTCCGCAGTAGAGAGCAGTCTCCGGAATGGGCGCCTCTGCACCAACTCCATCTTCCCGCGGGACTTGAACGGCAGAAGCTGCAACTCCTTCCCGGTCCTCCTCCCCAAGGCCATGAAAGTGAAGAAGAAGGGGAAGGCATTGCAGAACTCGCTGGCGTGAAGCTCCGCCGAGCTTATTTGAAGAGGCACCACCAGATTCATCACCAGCTCTTGCCTTCCACCATGGGAGGCAACCACCAGGTGACTTCTCTCCATCCAAGCCACCGCTCGAGAGCGACCTGGACCACCGGCGCAGAAGCGGCATCAAGCCAAACAGGCATACATGCCTAACTCTTAACCTAGCACTATTATAATATATAGGGGAGTACCTGTAGGGTTCGTTACATATAAAACAAAAAATTTTCTACGAAAGCAGCGGAAGAAACCCAACGATCTAGATCTATTAGATGCAAGTAGCAAAGAGGAGATCCAATCTCTTACCCTTGAAGAACAAGCAAACGTTTTGTCGGTGCAGGGGTTAGCTAGTCGATCCCCGCAACTAGACTCCTCTAGTCGCGAGGAGATGTATTATCCTCGAAGATCCAATCCGATGGAGCACCGCACGAGCAGCACCTCCGCACTATCCACACGTTCGGCTCGATGTAGTCTTCTCCTTCTTGATCCCGCAAGCAAGGTGGAAGTGACTAGATGGATCTCAGCAGCACGACGGTATGTTGGTGTTGATGGTGGAGTTCTACCCCAGCAGGGCTTCGCCAAGCCAAGCAAGAGGTAGAGGAGGAGGAGGTGGTGTGGCTAGGGCATGGGGGGCGGCGGCTAGGGTATTGGCAGCCCTCCCTATGCCGCACCCCCCACCTATATATAGGTGGAGGGGCAAGGGGAGGGGGCGCGCCCAGCCCAAGGGCCGGCCGGTTTGGGGCTGCCTTGCCCCCAAGGTGCCCCCCTTTCCTTAAAGGGTGCGGTGGCCAAGGATGGGACTTGGCTCCCAAGCCGAGTCCTCCTAGGGTTCGGGCCCCCTTCTCCTTGTGGTGGCCGGTTGGGCCAAGTGGGCTGGTGCGGCCAGCCCAAGTGGGTAGCCGCACCACTCCTTGGTCCATGTGGGCCCCACAAGAAGGTGGGCTCCACTTCTAGACTCCTCTAGAACCTTCTAGAACCTTCCGGTACCCTGCCGGAAATATAACTTTTCCGACACCTCCAGAAACCACTTTCCTTATATGAAACTTATTCTCCGGACTCTTCCGGATCTCCTCGCGATGTCTAGGATCTCATCCGAGACTTCGAATCACCATTCGGTCATACCATCAAATATCTCATTGCAAAACCTAGCTATATCGGAGCGTTAAGTGTGTGACCCTACGGGTTCGAGAACGTGCAGACATGATCCGATCAATAATCAATAGCGGGACCGGGATGTTGAAAGAACGATCGATGTCGCCTAGAAGGGGGGTGAATAGGCGATTAAAACTTTTCCGGTTTAAGGCTTGATAATTGCGGAATAAAACTAGGTGTTTAAATTAAAAAGCCAACAACCTAATATGCTAGGTTCACCTATGTGCACCAACAACTCATGCTAAGCAATATAACAACAAGGTGATAGCAATATATATAACATCAAGCACAAAGGCTATCACAATGGAAAGTGCATAAGTAAAAAGCTGGGGTATATAAATAACCAAGGCACGCGGAGACGAGGATGTATTCCCGAGTTCCTCCTTGTTAAGGGAGTACGTCTCGTTGGAGGGGTGTGAGCTCGCGACAAGAGGCCTACTCAAGATGCCACAAAGGCCTCACCCTATTCTCCGATGAACCGCACCCAAGGGTTTGGTTCACCTTCCACTATCGGAATCCTTCAAGGCGGAATCCGGATCCTTTACAACGTTCTTGGGGCACACACCCACAACTCACTTGGGGGCTCCCAAATCTTGCCCGAAGCTTCACAACTCGAAGTCTTCGCGGCACCACCAACCGTCTAGGGTACACAATGCACCCAAGAGGCACAAGATCTTGGGAACACAATGCACCCAAGAGTAATAAGCTTCTCAACCTTCAACTTCCACAAATCCTCGTGGAGAGCACAAACCGATGCAACTAATGTAAATGGCAAGAACACACTAAGTGGTCTAATCCTTCACTCCCAAATCCAACCAAAGCAACTAATGCTAGGGAGGGATTTGAGAGGAAGAACAAAGAGGAGAACCACAAAAGAACTCCAAGAACTAGATCCACTAGGTTCTCCTCACTTAGAGAAGAAATTGATTGGTGGAAACGTAGATCTAGATTTCCTCTCTTGAAACCATAAAGATGGGCAAGAATCATTGGAGGGATTGGGAGAGGGCAAGGTTTTCCAAGGTCAACAATGGTGGGAGAGAGAGTGAAAAACGTGCTGCAGAAAACCCTTAGTGATTTGGGGAAGAAGGGGGCGTTTTATAGGTCCCCTCAAAAACTAGCCGTTGGAGGCAACTTAGACCGGAGACTCCGGTGCCTTTGGGCCGGAGACTCCGGACCATCTCCGGACCAGATCCAAACAGAGAAACCTGAACTGCCATAACTTTTGCAAATGAAGTCCGAATCGAGTGAATCCAATTTTGTTGGAAAGATGACGACAAGAGCTTACCCTACAAAAACTGAAAATATGAAAAAAAGCAAGGGAGATTGTGCGAAGGGTTGGAAGGGTGAGACCTTCCACACGGTTGAACCGGCAAAATCTCCAAAACCAAAAACGCAAAAGAAGACGCATACGAAAACCGTTTTCGGTGAACTCGGCCTTGTCATGACGAGCACGACAAGCACCAAGACCACACCACGATAAGAGCCAAATATCAACCAATAAAGATGATTGCAAGAATGCAAGGATGCAAAGGTTTGAGCTCTCCATGAACGATACGATCAAGATACTCGGTCGAGAGCCCCTCTTGATAGTACGGTTAAGTATCCTATAATCCGGTCTCTCACTAACATCATGAGACCGGTAAAATAGAAACCCTATAAAGATCATACCTTTGCCTTGCGCATTAATCCACTTGAGGTCGATGAAGACGATCTTCATCTCCTCAAGACGCACCACCTTTCTTGATTGTGCTTCGCTTGGTGAAGATTCACATGTTGCTCCCCCATACACCAATATGGGAGAAGCACTCTTTGGCATATCTTCACTTGGATTTGAGTGTTGATCAACTAGCACTTAGCCTTGATTAACACATAATCTTCTTCCCTTAGCCTTGAATCCAACATATGGAGATCAAGCAATGCTTATGGACACACCTACAAGTATAGCTCAATACAAACATTAGACCACAGAATTGTCATTAATTACCAAAACCACACATGGGGGCAACCATGCACTTTCAATCTCCCCCATTTTGGTAATTGATGATAATCCCTTATTAAGAGGGTTTATATAATGAATAGAGCAACAATCCCTTATTAAGAGGGTTTATATAATGAATAGAGCATCCTTGCAAGAGAAACAAGCAAGGATGCAAGTGCATTAAAGGCAAATGCAACAAAATCATAAAACCAAATCCCCTTAAACCCTCTAATCTTCTCCCCCATTGGCATCGATTGACGAAATGGGAAGAAAAAATTTAGAAGGCCAATATAATATGAGTTCCTAAAAAAGGTGTGCATTTCTCAAGATGTGAGTGGAATCAAATGCACATATCAATTGACGAATAATTAGAGGAAATCAAACTATATTGAGGATCGAAAGATTGCAAAAAGATGAAATCATTCTAAACATCTCCACAAAGGAGAAAAGCAATCGAAAAGATCCAAAGGGAGAGTTCTAAATAAAAAATGGAGAAGCTCCCCAATGTTCATGCACTATTGAGGAGTGCACAAATATGGAATCCTCACTCCCCCAAAATCATCTAGAACACACCACAGGTGCAAGGGTGTAAAAACTAAAGCAAAACAAAGCACTTGCACCAAAGATATGGTTGAGCCATAAGGAAATACCAATTTTCAAAGATTCAACATAAGATAGGCCCAACCAAGATAAAAGAAGATCTTTAGAAAGAAGTATGTTCACAAGCTTAGGGATACCAATTGGAAACTAAAACCAATTGAAAATGCCAAAAGCTAGTGAGAGCATTTAGCCAATAAAAAAACAACATACTCACCATGGTAAGTATGAGGTAAAAGATCCTCAACAAATACATGAGTGTGCAAAGATGCAAATAAAATTAAGATAGGCACTCATGAAACAAATTTGGAGCCACCAAAGAATTATAGATAGAAGTCAAGGTAGCTCACAAGAAATAGGATACCAACTACAAGGTGACCTCTCTCATATGTATAGGTTTCTAAGTAGACAAATCATTGATGATATACATCCACAAAGAAACTTGCACATATGAAATGGTCGATGAAGGAGAGACCATGGTATCCAAAAGGGAAGTCATGAATATACAAAAGAGATTGTTGCTTAAACGCATAGCACATAGCTCAAATTTATCTCATTGTATATAAATGAACTTCAAAAGATATCAAAGACATCACACATATCACTAAGGGAACAAGATATAGTGAAGATGCTTTGAGATAGGCAACAGGTATCACAAAGAAATAATACCAATTGAGGACAAGGTTTTTGCACTTTCATCACAAATATCACAAAGATACACTAAGTGAAGAAAAAAAATCTAAAACAACAAAAATTGCATATAAAAGCTTTCATGCCAAGAAGCAACCTACACAAGGTTGAGACTAGAAAAGTATGCATGGGATAGATACTTGTTACCGAGATACATTGACGATGAAGAAGATGAAAGTTTGTTTATCATCAAAGCTTGACTCCAATAATCACACGGTGAGAACACATTCATTATGAATGAGGCAAGCATCCAATGCATCTCCATTGTACCTAAAACAAAATTCAAGCACAAAATGGTTCCCAAACTCATTGGGTCCCATAGTAGTTAGATAAACTACAATATATAGGAAACACTCCGCATAAATATGTGCATATAGATATGAAATTGAATTTCAGGCACATCTTAGCCGATTTAGGATTTGGTGGAGTATCCCCTATATATTGGAACTTAGAAAGACAAACATGCCATATAATATATATATTAGAGAAAATACATGCAAAGTCTTTCAAGAACCAAACGAGATACAATTTGGACGAAAACACCAAGTAAACCAAGAATAGAGCACACCAAAGTATGACACAAAAAGGCAGTCCAAATTATATCAAAATCCAAATCAACACATGATTGAGGAAAAATCAAATCAACAAATGATTGATTCCAAAACACATCAACACATGAAGTGTGATATCAATAGGAATCGAATCAAAACAACACATGATCGATAAGACACCAATTGAAAATAGGATACCAACTAGGAGAGAAGATACCAAGAAGTGGATAATACTTGACCGAAATCAAGTAGAGCAAAAAAAAGGAAAAAGGTATCAAGACTCCCACAATAAGTATCAATTGAAACAAATATCTATGGAGGAGATATTCAATTCCAATTAATACCAATTGAAGGTACCTAGGCAAGATAACAAATCAAATGCCAATTGAAAGGATCAAATATTGATAGATAGGATAGTGTTCTAAATAAAAATGAATGCTCCCCCAAGATTCATGCATTATCTTTGATATTTGTATTTGAATACAAAATGCACGCACAAGGGATCATTACTCTACATATTTTATTTACAACACTAAACACTACCAATTGAAAAATAGGATCCATGCAAGAGGCAAGGAAGGCAACAAATAAGGCAATTCAACGCAAGAGCCAATATGAGGATGAACAAAAATATTCTACCACAAATGTGAATATCAATTGTCCAAGGACAATGAGTATAAGGAAATATTTTCCCGGTGAGTAGAGATATACAAGGTCATCCTCACAAGATCAAACATATGGCAAGAGATAAGAAATAAAACACCATATTTTAATAAAGTTTGTTGGTAGTTTCAACTATTCAAACCAACCGGCAAGGCCAAGGTTAGAATAATGTGGAACAAATGGTTTCTCAAATAATTTATGTAAATGCATATTAGAGAAAAACCACACCAAGCAAACTCACACAAACAAGAGCCAAAGGATAACCAAAATGAAAAATGGAACTTGTTCGAGCCAACATGCCACATAGGAATAAGATAATTTACAATATCAAATCTAGGTGGCAAACCTCAAATAACCAAAATGAAAAATGGAACTTCATGCACTTTACTTAATGCAATTGTCTGTTGCTTGCAACTTAATACCGTTGGGTGACAGGCTGGATAACGATCCCACAGTGGACTTTTTAGACAAAGACGCAGTTGGACTCAACGGTCTTTGTTCCTTATCGTGATGCCTCCATAAATATTATCATGTCCTTTTTGTCATAGCTAAATTGGGTTTGTGTCATGATCTTGTCAATTGCCTAGCTGTAATTCGTTCACCCATCACATGCATATTTTATTTACTTGAGAGACTCCACTAGTGAACCCATGGCCCCCAGTCCATCTTTTTACATTATTTACAACCTCATTTACTTGCTTTTAATCATCATTACTCCTCTGGTCACTTTACATATTTCATCTATTTCATCATACAATTAACCGCTTTGTTTTCTGCGAGACCGGAAAGATTGACAACCTTTCCGCCATTGGGGGCAAAGTATTTTGGTTGAGTGTGTGTAGGTCCACGTCTGTTGAAGGTCAAGCGCCAGAGATCTTCAACATTCACCTCGTTGTTGATTTCAAAGTCCTACTGGTTCGATAAACCTCGGTTCGTTAAACGAGGGAAAACTGCTACAAGGCTTGCTTGCAAAGCCTTAATATTAAGCCCACGCTCCATAAAAGTGCTCATGATTACATGGAGGTTCTCACAAGCAATTTTATTCTTTGAAAGAGCCTTAAGAACTATTAGACCTTTCTCATGAAAGGAAGCATCATCATCATCATCATCATCATCATGTTCTTCATCATTATTATTATTGTCATCATCATTACTATTTGAAGATTTAGCCATAAGGCAATAAGTGGTGGATGAAGAAGAACAATTGATTAAAGAACTACACAAGTTCACATCTTATTCCATAGAAAATTGAGTTTCCTCTACATTATTAATGATAGAAGAATTAGAGGAAACACAAGCATTTTTATCAAGGAAACAAGATAAAGCAAGCATATCATCAAGAGTTTTATCCAAGCAGTTTTTGGATGATATGCAAGGACTATCAACACTAGCATGTATGACATTTATAGTGCTATGTGTGTTTAGGTCCAAAGATGAGGCATTGCAACAAGATAGAGATAAAAGATAATCAACAATGAGCTCACTATCATTATTTCACAACCTATCACTACTCACCATCACATTAGTTTGTGGCTTACCACATTTTGGTGAAGTAGACGAAGTAGAGAATTCATTACGGCCGGAGGTGGAGGGAGAAAAATCATCCTCAATAGTGTTGGACACTCCATATTTATCTTGAAGCTTGGTCCAAAGCTCATGAGCGTTCCGGAGAGGCATGATTGACTCAAAAACTACAACACTAAAAAATTTGCAAAATTCATTAGAAGCTAGAGTATCTAGATATAAGTTTTTCTCATCCTCTAAAGTCGTACTTTCGTAATCCTTTGGAGTGTACCCCGACCTATCGCCTTTCTCCCGGGTCGCTCTCGCGCGAGCGGCCCCGGAGGCCCCAACCCTAGCCAGTAAAAGGGCCGCCGCCAGGAACTCTCCCGGCTGCTACCGTCGCCGGCGCCGACGGTTGCGACCGCGCCCGGTCATCGAAGGCGTCGGTCGGAGGTGGGCACACCCTGTTGGGCTCTCCACGTGCGGAGGAGAGACGGCAGCGGGCGGCGCATGGGTGGCGAGGCGAGCTAGTGGGGCCTGGTCGAGGCGCGCAAGGGATGGAGAAGCACGGTAGAGGCCTGGCAGCGGCCATGTGAAAGTGCATGGTTGCCCGCATGTGTGGTTTTGGTAATTAATGACAATCTCTATGGACTAATGTTTGTATTGAGCTATATTTATGTAGCGGACCTGCACTTAGAAAAATGGCAAGTCCCTATGTATAGTGCAAACCCCTGGATCGATTCATTTGCACACACAGTTTACGATGAAATATCACAATGTTGTATCAATTATTACATGTCTGAATCCAGAGTTAAAATAATCCATTACATCTTTGCATAGCTCGAGGCTAGCATAAAACAGAAATAACAGCGGAAGACTAAATATTATTGCATGGAGTCCCAATCTTCATGTAGCCACAGGCGAAAACATGTTGGTTGCAGACTCGAAACCCGTTCCTTACTCTTCGTCAGGACAACCTGCAACTGTAAGCATGCAGCAATTGGTAGACCATTGAATGGATCTGGCAAGTGATACTTGTGGACTCATAAGGCAAAAACTTCTATTAACTATATGCATATATGGCTGGTGTAGTTCATGGCTATTTTTGCGTAGAGCCAATTTTATCCTATCTTTTCCAACACTTTTCTTTTCAGAAAGTTATGAGATCATTCCATCGAACATATCCCGGAATATCTCCACACACAAGTTCGTCAAATTTTACTTAGGAAAATTAGAATGATGAGATCTCTTGTTGACATCCTTGCTCAGATACTCAAAATTGTCCGTAACCGGGGACACGGCTAAGTACTTAGTTTGACACTCTGCAGAGGTTGTGCACTTTCACCACTTGACTCAATCAACCCATTCTGACCTTGACCCTTCTTGAAGTGAAAAGGAAAGGAGAAGATTGAGACGAGACCTTTTAGAAGCATTTCCCCGACCCATGCCGTCTTGACCCGTTCCCACCTACATCACTACATCTGCTTGTCAATCCGGGCCGGTTCCACGCAACTTATTTAGTCAAGCCAGAGCCCATATGACATGTGGCTGCACGGTAAGTAATCTTCACTTGGAGCAACTTCAATCTCTTTGTTCCTGGGTGGCTTTCTGCAAGTGTGATTCATCCTCCTAAGTTAGGGGACCACGTATGATCCTTCCTCCCAAAGTAGGGAATCACCCTCTTCTACAATTCATCCTCCCATATATGGGGAATTGCTTTATTCCAACCACCCACCCAGGTAGTTTATTAACTTAGTAGAATTTTTATTAGCATTTCACACAAAACACATAGCATAGCATTTACCTATTCTACTAAATTTTCAAATAGGTACTAGACACTTAGGAATATTTGGAGTACTACTAAACAGGTCTAGCATAGCATAGTAATAAAACCTGGCATGCAATTCTACTTACAAAAAGTAACTACAATGCATATAAAAAATACTTAGGAATTTTATGTGTGAGCATCACTTGCCTTGGCAGGAGTTGCAGGTGCAACAATCGCAAACGTTCTCCGGACTCTTCGAATAATCTAAACAAAATAAATCAAACCACACATAAACACATAAAACAATAATAACAATACAACAAAATATGCTATGCATGAAATGCATCTAAAATCACAAGTAAAATTCTAACTATTGTTTTCTGGTTTTTAGAAACATGCATGAAGTCAAAATGCATTTAAAACAATTTTTAATATAATAACAACATAAAACAATTCCCAAAAAGGGAATAAACACAATTTAAATACTATTGTTAAACAAAATAACTACAAAAATATGGGATTTGTCTCTCTGGACAGAGGGCTTCAAAACTAAGCTATAACAATTGGATTCACTCAAAAAGCTATTTTTAAACTAAAGTTATGCCAAATGTACTCAAATTTCACATTTGAAATTCAAATAATTATAAACTTGACAAAACAGAAAAGTAAAATGCCAGGAAGATTCTACTGGTTCTAAGGATTTCAAATATATAAAAAATATTTGAATTTGGCAAAGTAGATAAAAAGATATAAAGGATTTAAGATACAGGGGCTTTTCTGCAAAACTGCTAAATAGATCTAATTTGGAAAAATCCCAGAAAATCCTTGTCGACGTGGTGATCTCCGATTGGCTGGATCTGCTAACTGGGCACTGACTGGCTGCGGACGATGCGCTGACTGGATGCTGACGTGGCCTCCTCTGATTCGTCGGTACCGATTCGGTAAAGGAAATAAAACACAGCCGTCAGATCTAGATCTGACATCTCAGATCTAACCTACCAAAACTAACGGCGCGACTCGTCGGAACCCTAGCCGGTGACCTAACCGCGGCGGCGACGCGGCGGCATGGTGCGTTCCGGTGCAAATACAGGGAGAGGGAGGGGGCTTTTGTTACCGTGGAATGCAGGACGTCGAGGCAGGCCCAGTGGCGAAGTGGACGGCGTCGAGGTGCTCCGTTTTGCCGGTGATTCCTCGTCGGAGTAGTTCCAGTGGACGGTGGCCTCCGGTCGTGGGCGAACGCGTCGATCTGGGGCGCACAAAAATGGAGGGGCATGTCAAAGAGATGCGCAAGAAGGAAATACGGAGGTTGGGAGAAAGAGGAGTGGCCGGGGTTGTCGGAGCTTGCCGGAAATGAAGAAACCTCGCCGGCGGCAGTGGCGGAAGTCGAGCTCGAGCACGGGCAGCCTAGCGGCTCTTTGATGGGGCTTTCGGGGGCAATCGAGAGAGGAGGAGGAGGGGATTAAGTAGAGGGGCACGGCCGCGGTGATTCAGGCCATAAACGCACGAATTTAAACGAATTGAAATCGGGCATTCACGGCGCGCGATTTGGGGAGGAAGATGATGCCGCGGACGTGGTCGTCGTTCCTGACATGGTGGCCCCACCTGTCAGCGAGGGAAGAGAGAAAAAGAAAAAAAAAAAAGGAGAGAGGGCGCGGGCTGCTTGCTGGGCTGGGTGCGCGCGAGGGAGATGGGCCGCGACTGGGCTGCTGTCTTGGCCGGCTCGGCCCCTTTGGCCTTTTCCTATTTTTTTGACAGAACTCTTTTCAATTTTCTGTTTTCAAAAACAGATTCAATACTAGCTTAAAATTTTCCAAAAATTTGGCAAAAATACTTTTTGGAAAGCTTATTTAAAATAGCACATTTTCACACTAACTTTGTCCATCAAATAAATCATATAAACAAAATATTATATAGAGCCTAATAGGCCCCTTTTTATTTCATTTTCTCAAATAGGGTTTTAAAATGGAATTGAAATTCCAACTTTGGAAATTTTAAATGCAAACATGGCAAGAAGATGATGAATGCATGCATGTTTTGAATTTTCAAACCCAAATATATTTAATTTTGAAAAAGTTTTTGATTTTTCAGAATTTTCAAAATTTAAAAATCTTGGGATGTTACATACTACCACCCTTAAAAGGAGTCTCGTCCCGAGATTCGAATAGGCTAGAAAGAATGGGTTTGAAAATTCCGGGTTTTGGCAACTGGGTGGCTACCACCCTTAAAAGAAATTTTTGTTGGTAGTCTAGAATGTCAAACTTCAAACTGGATACTTGAATAAAAAGTACCATTTACCATACCAGGTTCATTGTATGCTCTTTCCACATGGACATGGTTCACATATCCCTTGTCAAAAGGATTTGGCTTGGCAGCTTCCTCAGTCTTCTTTTCGGGACAGTCGCTGGAATAGTGTCCCATCTGCTTGCACTTATAGCACTTTATGTGACTAAGGTCCTTCTTGCCTGCGGGGTGATTGTGATTCTGACCATTGTGACTATTGTTCTTGTATTCACCATTTCCACCATTGCTTCCATTATTATGATTATGGCCATTGTGATTGTGGCCATTCCCATACTTGTGGTTGTGGTGCCCTCCATTGTTCTCATGAAAATGTGGTTTCTTCTTAACAACTTCTAAGTTGTACTTGCTGCCACTATGCTTCCTCTTCCTGTTCTCTGCCTTCTTGATGTTATCCTCCAGTGTGATTGCTTGATCTAGGAGGGCCTGATAGTTTGGGGCGTATGCGACTGTCAAAGGATTTTTCAGCTCGTCACACAGTCCCTTGAGGAATTTTTCCTTCCTCTTGCCATCAGTGTCAATGTCTTCAGGAGCATAACGGGACAAGGAATAGAAGTCATCCATGTACTCCTTAAGTGTCTTGTTTCCCTGTCTCAGGCTTCGGAACTCCTCCTTCTTCAAGTTCATAATGCCAGATGAGATATGAGCATTACGAAAGCCTTCCTTGAATGCTTCCCAGGTCAAGCCATCCAGAGGATGGATGACTTGATAAGTTTCCCACCATTGAGCTGCTGGTCCCTCCAACAGATGGGCGGTAAACCTCACTTTCTCGTTCTCAGTGCATTCACATGTCACCAGGTCCTTGTTTATCGAACGCAGCCAATCATCCGCCACAATTGGCTCAGTTGCAGACGAGAACTTGCTAGGTCTGAGCCTCAGAAATCTTTCAAGCCTGTCCACTTGAGGAGGAGGTGGTGGCGGTGCATTCTGATTGGCCATGAATTGAGCCATCATAGTCATCAACTGAGTCTGCGCTGCAATCATCTGTTGTAACATGGCATCGGTGTTGTTGTTGTTCTCGGGATTTCGACGGGGAGGCATCTGTGGTTTTAGCATAGATGAGCAAAAGATAGACAGAACTAAGAAAAATACTCCTACCCATACCAACAATTAACACAAATAGCAACCATCAATCAAAAGCTCAACACAAACTTTTTGATAAAAACAAACTAATCATTTTTTACCGAAGCACGCCAAGGTTATGGAAAACAATTATGATAGTATTGCCATACCACAATTTGATAGGTCAATACACTATCGGGATCTCGTTATTCTAATAAATAGGTGGCCTAGTCTATCTCCTTCTTGAGCGCATCGAGTTCTTTTCCTTCAAATCCTAAGCTCTTCATGTTGTCCTTGAGTGCTCTTGGAAACTCAATCTCACATTGCAGAGTCATGGTCATCACTGGTCCTTTCTTGATGGATTCGATGGGATTGGTCATCTAAAGATGAGAGAAGATACTTAGAGAGCAATTAGACAAGAT